>QYAP01000110.1:0-90386 GCA_003988905.1 Hymenotorrendiella dingleyae
TTGTTCTTAGAAGTGCTATCTAGAATCGTGGTGTTGTAGAGCAGCGCACAGACCACCATGTGGCGTGTGCACAGCTTCAGTGCCTTTTCTACCGACAGTTTCAAACGTAACGGTCTTAAGATTCGGTGTGGCTCGAAAACCCAATGGATTCCGTTCATCCAGCCTCTCGAGAATATCTCCCATGGCGATATGCTGCACAGATGCAAGCCACTTTCTACCCCAATCGTTGATGTCGTCCGGGTATTCACAACTGATATATTTGGACCGGTGAAAGCTGAGGTGGAACCAATCCAGCGTGTCCCAAGTGGGAAAGTAGAAAACGTCTTGGGTCCAGTCTAGGTACATGGGTTTGGAAGCGGGCGTTTTGAGGATCGAATAGCGTTTGAGAGCCATTCTGCGGGATTGATAGCAGACGTGAAGAAGTGGTGTTGCAACTGGGTTGGCGTCGAGCATGATTGTGTAACTCGCTGGTCTGTTGATTTCTCCCATAATGCCCATTCTGTACGGTTCAAATACGGCGACGTCGACTTTGATTGATCGTGCTTTTACCATTCCAAATTCCCAGATTCTCTCGTATTTCTACTGGAAATTTGGGGAATAAAGCAAAGCCCTTGGCTCGATGACGAGGATTCGCTTGTGAAAAGTCGGGTGTACCGGGTGAGAGTTGGAGGTCAGATGCGATACAACATTCCTCGTCTGGTCGGTAGATTATTTTGAGTGTAAGCTCCGCATCGTAATTTAAAAGGTTTCGGCGTGCTTCGCGTGCTTCGCGTGCTTCAGCTGCTCCTTGGAAAAATGACATCGCGAAAATGGTTTTGTCGCTTCGCTAAGCGACTCGATGTAGATGCTGTCTGAGATTTTGTTAGCTGGGGTGACGAGGGATATATTTATACTGAAATACAGGGCGGTGACCATGATCTAACTACCTAGGTAGGCAGTAGTGAAAGCACTACTGATATCATGGTGTGGTGCTAAAAAGGGCGACACAATATTAGGGCCCGTTAACTCACTGCCTAGTACCACAGGCACAACACATCGCCGCAGTGAGTGCTTTGGTTCAGGTTCATTTTTTATTCACTATTGCACTGAATATCGAATGCATCGGCAGATTAGCTTTCACTGAACTTCAGGTGAAAAATGCTTCCATCTGACATCGTCAAAAGCTTCAATTGCGCCATACACCCGCGTTGGAGCTATCTTCTCGGCTTAAAAATGGGTGCTGTAGTTTCCGCAGCCTAGCTCCCGTCACTTCGATACTGTATCATCATTTTCCCCGTCCGTCCAAGATTCCGGCACCAAATTACCGGCAACTCTAGCCCTAATATCCGAAGCCCTAGCCGCAACTGAAATCAGACTGGCTGAAATTGTTTTCCACTTCCGTATTCCACTCTTCCAACTCCTCGAATTTGTCTCCAGAAAAAATAATCCTTTCATCGATAGTCCGTCCATTGTCCGTCTCGATGTATCCAACCAAAATAACGTCTGGCGGAGTTGGTAGTTCCCTGAATTCCTGCACATCTTCTGATGCCCATCGGCTCTGAAGCCTGAATGCAAAAAGCATAGCACTCCATTGCGGTCTCAAGAACCTGTATGGAACAGATCCTGGCTGTCGAGTTTCTCCCCATGTTATGCTTTCCAGATTTGGAAATTGCATCTCAACATCTCGGTACTTGCTTGAGCGGTCGTGCCAGAGATCCCAAACTTCCATCGTGAGGTGTAAGTGTCGCAGCTCCTTAAATTGATGGAAGATTAAGTCCAAACCACGACCCGGCAGTTCCCCCGTCAGGAAAAAGGTGTCTTGGTTCCAATTGGCGTACATGGGAAATTTTTTGTTGCTGAGATACGTCAAAGAGAGTGATCCGAGGGCGGTTTTTCGAGATTCCTGGCAAGTGCCAAGGAGAGATGGATAGATATGATCCAATGACGATTTCTCAGTTCGAAATATTAATTCCTTCGGCGGTGCAATGCCAGCTTTTACGAGTAGACGTGAGACATATAATATTCGAGGTTCCGAAAGGGCAAATCGCCAGATCATGAGCCTGAGCTCCGCTGGGAAATTAAGTGTTAGCTCTCAACTTTTTTGAAGCACCACAAGGAAAGATGCGTTGGAATTAAAATAGCACCAGGAAAATGGGACACCTACCAGGTAGCTTGGCGAATTGAGTAAATTCGCCGTGGTGTGATGCGACAGCAGCAATAGCTGTGTTTAGCGTTGAGGATATGATCATATTGCTGGGCGGCTTTAGAAGCAGCGCATTTGGTGGGATAACTTGGAATAGTTGTAAAATAGACTCAAAGATTGAGTCGTTGTTGGTATTGGTGTTGTTTGGAGAGAGTGCCAGGTTTGAACCTGAAGCCGAGTTTGTGTGATGGCTAGCGATGGAAGATGTAGCCTCGGCACTTCTCTGGACGATGTTTGTACTGGAAGTCATGGCTGGTGATAGATGACAATGCTAATGATAATGGCAATGACAATGGTGATAATAAAGTAAGAGTAAATATCTGGGATCATCATTGCTCTAGAAGTAGACCTAGAGTAGGAGGGGTGTTAATGTCGTGAAGTGATGTCCCAGTATGCAGGTTGTTATTCCAGAGTTGTCGCTGGTGATTCAATTGATAGTCTTGTTGCAACTACATTATTCATTATGCAGAGACAGAGCTGAGGTTGAAAAATTGTGAATATTCGGAAGTTGTATATCCGCTCCGGGAATGAAAATGTCCTTGGTGAATGGGTTTACCACTTTTTTTTTGCACTTCAGATTCAGAGAGTTAGATATCTTATCCATATTGATTAAGGTCGTTTTATGATGATTCTGTGAACCTTTATATTTCTATTAATCACACTTGTCAATGCAGAGTGAGTGAGGGAGGGAGGTGGGGTATGGGCTTACTGGGGAAAATGACCACTCTTATATAGAGGGAGAGTACAAACGTTTGCTGTAAGTCACTGATCAGGCGCAGAAGCTTCCATGTTTGGATACTCAAAACAAACTACAGTAATGTCTTCTAGCGTCTGCACTGGATGTTTCCCCCCATTTAGGAGAGCTCAGATGCCAATCCTGGCGATCCATTCAATCTCTTGATGGACGTTTGAAAGCCCTGTTTCTACATATCAAACAAGACATGCCATTGTCCAAAGTTGTTATCCTAATCTCACCATTTCCCACTTCCTGCCTGGATATACCATCCAATCAACTTCAGACTCTATGACAAGCCCAGCTCTGTACGATATTCCTTGCACATCGTAAACAAACATTGTATACATCCCCCCTTGTCCTTGTGTTGCATGGTTGGGACAAACGACTATCTGGCGCGCGGGCAGTATATCAAAGCCGTATTCTAAAATTCCTTCAAGTAACTCCACTCCTGGTGCTCCATTCTTTCCGCTGTTCAAATCATAGTTCTCGAATTGCTCGACGCCGTTCCGGTGCTCCCATTTTACGCCTTCTTTAACATTTATCAAGCCTCCCACGTGTGTCCATTGTAGTCCGCTAGGTGCTAGGGAGAAAATCCTGTACGGAATGTCAAACGCGTTTCTGCTAGATGTTTTCAAGCGGCAAATCTCGCAAGGTGCCGTGCTGGTCCAAAAGACCAAGTGACCAGAATCGATAAAGCCCTCAGAAGGCGGAGCATTGAGTGCGCCGGTAACATACCGAGGCTCTTCCATCCAGTTCCTAGATTTAGCCAGAGGACCCTCGTCGATTTGTACAAGTTCTCCGTTTACTCCTTCTTTGCATATTGCGATTAATGCAAGTCTATGGATTGGATTTGGCTGATCAAGCAAGAATGAGAAGCTCGCCATTCCGGTCATGTGTACATCGACATGTCAACCAACAAGCGAGACCCAACTCCAACTGGGTATATTTACGGTACAAGAGGCCCCTCCATAAATTGTCGTGCAAGTGGCGTTGTTCGGCATGGCATTTCTAGTCACGCCCCAGGTCAACGCGCTTGACAGGATTTCTTCTGGGAGACCCCAAGTAAAACTCGGTATATCTTTACAGACAACTCGAAGGATACCACTGAAAGCATTCAGGGAATCGGACAAGAAGCTCAACTTCCGTCTGAGATAGTGCCGAACAAGAATGTCATAACGATGGAACTTCGAGAATTCCATGAGTTCCCAGTCTCCGTCTCCTAGAATAGAGCAGTCATCATTGATAAGCTTTGGGACAAAGCTTCTCGGAGTCGTTTCTTCGAGGGCAATTTCTTCCATCCAGACGGCAGATCGACACCTAAATTGTACTTGACTCCTGGTAAAAATGAGTCGACGCGATGAGAGCACCTCTTCTTGCATGGTCCAGGCGCGGGTTCTCCAAATTGAGTCTCGTAAATTGAATGTGTCGCCCTTTTCTAACGCTGTTGCTAAGGTGCCATTCTTGAGTCTCAAGATATGCTGCTCTGAGACTTCATTTCTTGAGTTTACACCTGCTAATCCACTATCGGCTGAGCCTCCCGAAGCAGCGACGACCGTAAGTATCGACTGCGAGTATAGCTGTCCCATCTGAGATATCTGCTCTTGAATAATATAAGGGTCATCCTGCACAATGCATAATGCGTCAACCCACAAGTACCGTTCATTCAAATTCCGTACTACCGAAATGGCATCATTGATGGTTGCTGGTGGTATCTCTTGATTGAGAGCTCCAGGAGTTCGCAGGAATTTGGAGTTTTCCTTTCGATGTTGTAATGTAACAGCTCCGCCCCAGCAATAGGATAAAATGAGATAGCGACAGTCAGTTGGCGCTTCGACAATGCAAGCTAGCTCAACGTCGATAACGAGAAATGGTTTGACTGGAAGTGGTACGCGATCACACCCCTGTTCATGTGTACTCTCACATCGATGTAACCAGTCTCGGAGCATATCAAAATCGATCTTTTCTGGATGGATGATTCTACCCAGCGAACGATGCGTTGTAGAGTCTCCACCAGTTGCAGTTTCGTTAATTTCGTGAAGCTGTAGAATGCGAAGATCGGAATCTTCAGCTGCTCTCTTGTCTGCATCGAAGTGGAGAAGAGGACCCATCTCCCTTTGAACGGCCTGCTTGGGTCTCGTTTCGATGTCCAGTCTGTATTCCGACCTTTTCTCTCCTTTGAGAATATAATCGCAGTAGTGGCTTCGCAACATGACGCACATATCTTCCCCATCGTAGTCGCGCTGATTGATCGTCGAGGCTATAAGACCACACAAAGCACATTTTCCACTTCGCAAAAAGATTTCCTGGACGGTGCCGAGTTTGAAATCATAATTCTGTCCATCTTCCCAACGAGGAGCCCGATCAGCTGACAGAATAGACATTACATCTAGACCCCGACAAACAGAGCACAGCTGCTCTGATGTGCTCGAGGGACCCATTTTATTTTTGCGAGCTCAGGAAACGGTACATGGACGGCAATTTATTGAAACGAGGCAGAGTGGGAGCTCCAAATCCTCATGAAAGCATAGCCCTCATGAACAGCAAGTAGACCTTGAGAATGGTAGACGATTTGTTACCAGGGCCAGATGTCGAGTGGGGGAATTGAAGCTGTGCCGGCTGCCGGCTGCCCACAGCTGAGACAACCCGATTGGCTCAAGTAATGCGGAGAGCTGCAGCATATCGCACTCTTTTTATTCGCCTGCACTTCTTCATATATAATTCATCCATTTCTCAACCTAAAATTGCATTTTACAAGAACATACAGCTTTACTTGTAAAACTTTAGAAAAATAAGAAAGCGAGCAAAGGTCGACATTTTGGGGGAGGGGGGAATGATCTCAGTGGTACCTATACTGCCTCAGATTCCAGTTCTGGCTTTGGAGTACCAAAGGCATCTCGCCGTGGTGGAAGCCATATACGAAGGAATTTCAGTACATCAAAGATCTTCCGTACCAAGGATTCCGTTGCTTGAAGTGAGGAGGCGGAAGAAATCTCGGCCAAACAGGTCGCAGTGATTAAAGGCTATGTTGAATTTCTTCAGCTTCTGCAAGACTCGAATCAACCGGTTCCAGTTCTCTCTGCTTAAGGTCTGAAGATATCGGCGTGGAAATACATGAAGAAAAGTTTGACCGGCATGGATTCTTTACATTACCATTGGCCCCTAGTGCAAGAGCTCCGACGATAGCATTGATATCGGAATCCGGCGCTTCCATAACGTATAAAAGGGCATCTCCGAATATGTCTTGGAAGTTGATATCTGGATTGACGAAGTGCAGGCAAGCGCCAGAGACCCAGACGCGCTTACTAAGCAGCTTCGGTTAAATGGCACCAGCATTTGTATGTCGTAGATCTCGAGGCCCGGAAAACAAACGCCTTGACGCTCCATAATGCGGCCAAGAAGCAGGAAATCATCGGCTAGAACTGAACGAGCGATCTCAATCTCTTCAGTATATCTCGAAACGGTCGTTCGATTGATATTGGAGGTAGGGTCAACTAGGTTACGTTCGGGGTCCGAAAGGCCGATTCGAGATTAGAAATATAAAAGCAAAGACACAGTCCCTCCCTGTGTGTTGGGAGGCCCACGTTAACCACGTATCGTAGTCTTGCCACGCCTCAAAGATTTGGGTCCACAGAAATATCTTCCAATCCTCCAAGTACATTCGTCGGGTGGGAGAGCTCCTGCTGTGTATCTGGAGAACGAAGCGGTGATCCTATTTCGAGTTGTTTCGGCGAGCTTTCCGGGTGTTATTGGTCTCCTCCAAAGCCGAGTCCCTGGCATTCACCTCTCGAGTTTTCGGTCTGAGCCATCTCGGATCATGATCCGAAGGAATTCTGACAATCTCCGTAGTCGACTCTTTGCTGGGTGTGGTGTTAGCAGAATCTCAAGACACATGGGCAAAAAATAGCGAAACTGGTCGACCAGCTATCTTCTTCCAGTGCCATTGGAATGTCCCTTGGAGGAAGTGTGCTGTACAAATACAGCCTCGCTAGCCCATATTGGCGGGTAGGTGTGCAAGTTTCTACCAGAGATTGGGTTCGCTCCTGGCGATGAACTATGTCCTGATATTTCTGACAATGCCGGCGAAGAGTTGGCTGCGGGCAAGAAATGGAAATCGAAGCGGTATTAGAAGTTTTCACGGGGTTTTCGACGCCGAGAAGTCGCGTCACGTCGCGCCTTCATTTCCCCACACTCTTCCATATGGCACGTGCGCATGGAGCACAGACCACCAGGACCTCCCCCTCGCCATCGAGCCATCCCTCAAAACCAGGGCAGGTTTCTCAGCCCACATTGAACCATGAGGCGAAACCGACTTTTATGCATAGAGAGATACTTTCTATGCTCCCTTCCAGCCACCATACCGTATTAATTTGTTTAGAGCGCCCCCTTCTCCCGTTTTTGACCTTAATCATTGTCCTATGATATTTGAGAGAATAGAGGTTAAAATGATAGAGGCCCCGAAAACGGAAAAGGGTTCGTTCACGGATATACCTTTCCCGTTAACCTTAACTATCTTTAATAGTTTGGCACAATAACACAAAAAACGGGAGGGGGTAGCGCTCTAAACCAATTAATACGGTATCATGACTGTTCACCCATGGCCATGCATCCTACACAACATCCAACAGAGGAAACCTGCCTCACGGTATGTTATGGTATCACCTTTTTGGTTGTTAAGAATTTTTCTAATCATCTTTACTTCTCTTGATATTCCCCTTTACGAAAACGAAAGGGTGGAAGCGCTTTGAGCTGCAAGGAAATTCCAGGTGCATATGATGTTGGTGATAACCGTTGGATAGATGTTGGATTCAAAGCTACTGGGATTGGACCATGGCGCGAAACATCTTTCGAGCCAACTACCTACAAGGTGATTGCACCTCGCTAACCCCTGACAAGCTACGACTAATATATCGCAGAATGGCTAAAGAAAGCTCCGGAGATCGATGTGATACTATGTCCCCCGCATCCCGAAGCAGCTCCTCCAGTAGGCACAACTAAGTACTGGGGATACACTTCTATTTGGAACATTCTGGACTACCCAGCTGCGGTTTTCCCCGTGTCAAGCGTTGACCCCACTCTCGATCAAGAAGACGCGGCATACACAGCAAGAAGTGACATCGATGCGTGGACTCACAGCCATTTCGATGAAGAAAAGCAAGCCGGTGCACCGGTGTGCTTGCAAGTGGTTGGGAAAAGACTAGAGGATGAAAAGGTAGTTCTCGCGATGGATGAAATATGCGTGGCTGTTGGATTGTCATTCATTGACTGTCTTAGGCAGTAAGTGTTGCATTTGAGTTGCAAGTTACGCTTTCTAGTTGCGAGCGCAATCTTGAATAACACTTCAGCTTTCATTTTCGATTCCGCCTCGGTCATCAAAAGACCCGTGGATAGAGAACCAAGTGAGAATCCACACTTTGAAGCCTATCCCACTGATGAGCATGTGCGTACTCAATCGGAGTGTGCTCCGCAAATAACCATAACCCCCAAGCGAACCGGAGTCTTCCCCACTAATGAGAACTCTAGGCTTTATATTCCCTGCCATATCTATGTCGTATACGCTCCACGGGCCAGTATTATCAATCGTTATCTTGACCATCTTCGATCCACGTTATGCATAATCACGTAGTTCCATATTTTACCCATGTTTTTATCTCGATGTCTTCTCAAGCTGGAAATATTTGTGGGCAAGTTCATTTCTTATCATCGGTGGTTGACTTTTTGTTTTATCTTCTGGAATCTCTTTGGGTGCCCGAGAACCGCTTCTCACTATTTGACGTTCTTTCAACATATTTTTTGTCTCATAGCCCTGCTTGTTAGCTGTCGATTCAGCGTAGCATCATGGCTACAATCGAGGATAAATCGGCGCCCGGCACTCTGCAACTCATTGACGCAGATGGAGACCTTCATGTTAAACATTCAGAGGCAGTTCGCGATGTTGTTCTGGTGCCACTTCCGTCGGGTATAATCTCCTCCGCCCTGCTCCATGAATTGAAGATACTAATTTGCGCATCAAGATGACCCCGAAGATCCATTGAATTGGTCTAAGCGAAGAAAGCTACTCCATACATCTTGCGTGGTGATGTATACTGTGATGATGGTATTACCATCTACGGCCGTCTACTCTGTCTACACACCTATTTCAAAGGAAAGCTCTCTGACCGTTGACAACCTGGTAAACGGAACTGGAGCCATGTTCTTGTTCTATGGATGGGGTTGTATTGTCTGGCAAGCCTTTGCGCTACAGTACGGGAAGAGACCCGCCTATTTGATTAGCTTGCTTGTTTCGGTGATCATCATGGCAGTTACGCCACTCGCTACAACCAATGGACCATATATCGGGGTGAAGATTCTACAGGTATGTGAGAAACGAAATTGCAGGAGAGCCAAATCGCTAAAATTTTAGGGATTTTTCGGAGCACCGGTAGAAACTCTTTGCGAGATCAGCATGACAGATATTGTAAGTTCCGCAATCGAATTTTCCAAGCCAAACTAACAAGGGAAAGTGGTTTTCTCACGAGAGACCTTACTATCTCGCCGTCTATGGATTCAGTCTTGCCTTCTCCGCTAAATTTGCGCCTGCATGGGCTGCATTCATCAACACAGGCCAAGGCTGGAAATGGACCCTTTGGTGGTGTGCGATTGGAAACGCCGTGGCGTTTGTGTACTGCCTTTTCCTCATGGAAGAGACCAACTACGACCGAGATACCTCCCAATCAACCATCAGCGCCGTTTGTAGCACTGAAGCCGTCAACGATTCAATTGCAGAAAAATCGAGCGCGAAACAGAACATCGAATCACCAGCGGAATCGCCAACTGATCCAGCAGCAGTTGAGAGGGGAGCGTTTGGCAGACCTCCGAAGACCTACTGGTCAAAGCTTGGCCTGATTGATAAAAAACGACCGAACAGACTCTTGGATATCATGTGGGCGCCCTTCAAATTCTTCAAATTTCCAGTGGTGGTTTGGGCTGGATTCATGTATGGTTCGAATGCTTTGGTTTGGACTGGTATCGTGAATGCCACTGCTTCATCTACTTACACGGGCGCGCCATATAATTTCAAAAGTAATTCCGTAGGGTACGCATATTTCGGAGGAGTCGCCGGTATGATTGTGGGGTAAGATTTCCTCTCACAATTTATGCATGCGATGGTGATTTCTGACAGCTTTAGATCTCTCTGGATAGCTTATGCCGGTCCTTTTATCGTTATGCGCCTCGCCCGACGTAACAAAGGTATCGCAGAGCCAGAACACATTCTCTGGCTCTTCATTCTCTCCCTAATCCTGGTCCCCTTCGCCCTACTCCTCTGGGGTCTGGGCGCCACCTACAAGATCCACTGGTTCGGCCTGGTATTCGCCCAAGGTGCCATCTCTGTCTCCTCGACTCTGGTTTTATCAACCTCGATCCAATATGCCACCTCATCCTACAGAGATCTCGCTGCTGAATTGATTACAACACTTATTCTCATTCGAAATACTCTCAGTTTTGCTATTAATTACGGTATCAACCCGTGGATTGCTGGGATGGGGAAAAAGAATACTTATATAATGGCGGCGGTACTTGCGGCTGTGTGTAATGCGACCATGTTTATCATGATAAAGTGGGGGAAGAAATTCAGGGAGAGCAGTGCCGCGACCTATTGGAGGTGGGTTGATGAAGCGAGGGCAAAGGGACTGGGTCATTGAAGGTTGCGGTTTATGTGGTGTAATTACATGCCAGTAACGCAGAGCCTGGAAACCGAATCTCAAGTCGGGTATGAAGTGTAATTACCGGTATGTACTGATGGATCAGGTAGTCTGAAAAGAGAGTGCGCTAATGGAGCTCATTTAGGTATTAGCTAGTATTGTTGCAAACCTGCAAAATCAGTATCTTCCTAATGAACGCAACCAGAACCTGATAGGTAAAGAGCTACGAAGTAATTCGGGCTGAGGCTTTGTACATCTCGCTTAATATCGCTTGTTGCGCGACTGATGGGCACTCGATTTTCTGATTTTTCCCGCCCACGCAAATCTCCGGCGCACTTATTTTCAACTTTAAACCTCTATTATAAAATAACGATCAATTATTTTATTATAAAATTTAAAAAGTAAATTCTTTATATATAAGTTTTATATGAATTATTTTTCTTTTAATTTTAGATCTTTAATTAAAGAAGTTAAATTCATTTTTAAAAAAAGATCGATTTTTTTCGATTTGTGAAGTACCGAGGTACTTTAAGAACATCAAAAAATCGACTTTTTAGATTTAAGATTTAAATTTCTAAGAAAAATAATTCATATAAAACTTATACATAAAGAGCTTATATTTTAAACCCTAGAATAAAATAATTGATGGTTGATTTTTAATATTAGTTTAAAGTCAAAAACTAAGTGTGCCGGAGATCTGTGTGCGCGGGAAAAAAAATTCCGAGTGCCCATCAGTCGCGCAACAAGCGATAAGCGAGAACCCCCTGCCAAGCGAGCCCATGCGCAAGCTCCAGGTATCCTCCGCGAGGCCAGGCCATCTCTCTCTCTTTATGCTCAATTTCTTAATCAAGCGAATACTTTCCCTACCACCCAATTCCATTACAGCACGCTCACTCTGGTTTTTCTCTGTCTAAAGTCCCCAAATCATATTTCAATCGCTCAGTTGTGGCTGGACAAAATGTGGCGTTCTGGTGGTTCATGATCATCAATTCCCAATGTAGAAGCCCGATGTTACGCAAAAGCATCATTGGGCCCCCGAATCTCCCTGCACGTCAGCCGCACTCTGGGAAAGCCTGCTGAAAAGCCCAGCACTGCCGAGAACGCAGAATTGACTTCCTTCTCTACCTCAGCATCCTTTAACGGACATCGTCGGTGTCAGAGGCGACGCAGTATACTGCACATATAAACTTATTTACTTCTGGAGCTGCCATACAAAATTTGTACTTTCTTAATCTCCCCCACGTGCTAGTATTCCCAACAGCGACGAGCGCCTGCCAATCTAGTGTGGCACCATGCTTCTCGACCCGCTCACTGCCCTCAGTTTGGCTGGGACCGTCGTTCAGTTTGTTGATTTTACTAGTAAGATCTTATCAAAAGGAGCCGAGATACATAAGTCGTTAGACGGCTATTCGACGGAGAACAACGAGGTGAAGAGCATCACAAAAGATTTGGTGCGGCTTACCGAGAGACTTTTGGAATCGTTACCTGCCGATGAGAATGGACCGACGGCATGCAGAAGCAGCAACCAAGAATTATCGCTGGATGAGCAGGCCCTGCAAAGTATCGCCGTGGCATGTTCAGAAATCGCAATGGAATTGCTTGAGAAGTTGGAGAAATTGAAAGTCCAAGGGCCGAAGAAGAAGTGGAAAAGTTTATACAAAGCAATGAAGATCGTTTGGGGCAAGTCGGAGATCGACGAAGTTCTCTCAAGATTGAGCCGATATAGGGAGGAGCTTGAACTTCATTTATTGGTCTCCATAAAGCCTGTCGTCAAATTTCTTTTCTTGAGGCCGACATTGCTAACTTTTGCAGGGCACAAATCGACGTAAGAGCTTTTAACGAAGCTGCGATATTTAACAAACTGGATCGCTCTGCACAGTTAATGATCACTTATATGACAGACAACCAAAGTAACATCTCATCACAACTCATCGTGCAGAGAAAGATGATGGCGCGATTGCAAGAGGATACGTTGATGAGAATGGACGCGCAGCATGAGAAAACCCGGGCAGAGCTGAGAGAAACTCTTGAACGGTTAGGAGAAAATGGAAATCTTTGGACTCCAGCAGGGTACGTTATATGCATGTGTTTGAAGCACTTCAAATGTTTAAGTCTGCCAGAATAATATTTCAGAAGCTAATTCAACACGTGCCTTAGTGCCAGTGAAGATCCTCACTTTATTGCTTGGGATTATGCCTTACCCCAGCAGATGGTTGAAATGCAGTCAGTGAGAAATACACTTTGGGACTCGTCGCTCGATGAACGCCATGACGAGATCACCGAGGCACACAAGAAGACTTTTGGCTGGATCTACAAGGAGCCGCAATCCATCACCCGAACCTGGAGTAATTTTGATACTTTTCTGAGGAAAGGCCATGGTGCTTATTGGATTAATGGTAAGCCAGGGTCGGGCAAATCAACGTTGATGAAGTTCCTGTATCGTGATAGGCGGACTGAAGATGCTCTCCAACAATGGGTTTGCGGGGGAGTGACCGAGCAATCGAACGGCGATGTTAATGATGGGATTCAGAGGCAAAATACAAGCAAGCTCCAGGAAAGGATCAACAACAGCGCATTCGCTTCGAAGGATGAAAAGGACAGGGAGAAGATCGAGAGAAAAGAGGAAGTGCTCACCGCAGCATTCTTCTTCTGGAATAGTGGTGCTCGCAGCCAAATGACCGAGTCATCGATGCTGCGCAGCATACTTTTTCGAGCCATGCGGAAGAAGGAAGAACTCATCCCTATCGTCCTTGAAGATTATATGAGCCAAGCAACCTATCGCTCGATCAAACAAGGGAGTTTTCACTGGTCTCTTCCACAGCTTAGACGAGCATTCATCAAACTTGTCGAACAGAAAACGCTTCCACTTAAACTCGTGTTTTTCATTGATGGCCTGGACGAATTCGAAGGAGATCACCATGAACTTACGAAATGGCTCATGGGACTCGCATCACCTTCATTGAAGTTGGTGCTCTCCAGCAGACCATGGAATGTTTTCCGAGATGCTTTTCAAGCTACACCACAGCTACGATTGCAGGATTTAACCAACCCAGATATCACAGCTTATGTTGATGATCACTTGGATGATAATTCCAGGATGAAACAAATCAAATCAAATAATCCAGAGCAAGCCGAGTCACTAGTAACGGAGATTGTATCCAAAGCTTCAGGTGTTTTCCTCTGGGTGCGGATCGTGGTAGGCTCCCTTCTAGACGGGTTACGAAACCATGATCGCATATCGGATTTACAAACGAGACTCAATCTACTGCCCGAGGATCTGGACGCGCTTTATAGACACATCTTGAACCGGTCGGAAACGATATATCACGTTCGACGCGCGAAGTATCTCTTAATGCGACAAGCTTACGACACGCCACCACTGACATTGGCTTTCTCCCTCTCCGACGAAGATGGACCGGAGCTGTGCCTTCAAACCAAAATTACACCTCTTTCGAAGGGAGACGCACTAGATAGGTGCGAGGAAATCGAGCGTAGATTACAAGCCACCTGCGCAGGTTTACTAGAGGTCAACTACCGACAGAGAATGGACTTAACACCAAGAGAGCGGAAGCTACCACTTCAAAACCACGATTACTACAAAACTGCCTTCGGCTCCAAAATTCAGTTTATGCATCGCACTGTGAAGGATTTCTTCGAAAATAAACAGCGAATTGCAGAAATGTGTTCCGTTGTCGAGGGTACAGGTTGGGATCCTCACGTCGCTCTGTTGCAGGGTTGGATTTTGAGGTTGAAGTTATTACCAACGCACTCCATGGGAAAAGGGATTATGGAGGCATTCGGAGAAGGAGATTTCATGTCTCTTTGGAACGAAGCGAAGAAATTCGCAGAAATAGCTGAGCGACATACTGGGGTTTCACAAAAGCCTTTATTGGACGAGCTTGACAAAACGGTGCGAAAGTTGGGGAAACTTGACAAGAACACCAAAGCTCGTCTCGATCTCAAGGATTCGCATGAGAGTAGAATGAAAGGAGCTCGAGTTCATGCCAAAATTAGAGAGAATGGTGTGGAGAGGAAGGAGGGTGCAAGCCAAAATAATCCATCCAGTGACGTTGTGGCGGAAAGGGCTGGTGGGGGCTCCGAGCTCGAGGAGAGTATTATCAAGGTCGATACGCCTGTTCCTGAGAAAGTCGAATCTGTCAAGAAACCTGACATAGGACCTTTCGTTCCGATGAAACAATGGAGTCGACGCCGACGTCGCTGGCTTTGCATGTCGTGATAACCTCTGCCTCGCTATTGGAAGGTTTCCTATGTACCAAGATTTTGTAGCATCTATGATGTCGCAAGAAGTAACAATCGATTCTTCGTAAATTTTCATTTATAACAAGATTTGTCAATCGCTTTCAAGTCGTCTTGTCGTGGACGCCATCGCCAAAAATGCTTGCATCGCAAGACATCAATTCCTCTGGCTGGTCGCTGAGGCCGCCTTTGTTTGAATGAGTTCGGGTAGGCTGAGGAATTCGGTGCTGTTGGAGACGGACAGCCTTTCTAATACAACTTGTTTGCCGGCGCGGATGGCGCCATTCGAAATTCAAACCGCTAGGTAGAGGGATGAAGATGACATCAATACTTGGGTCGCCGAGAATCTCTGTGGTGTGGTGTCGTTAGCAATGTACCGATTTAATGAAGTCATGGCCCAATCCCCTGTGGCTCGCTGGGCTCAAAAGTGGGGATATATTATGAGAGGTTGACGCCCGGGATGTCTTGTAGTGTGGTGTTTTCGGTCAAGAGATTGGAGGAAACATCAATTCCAATGAGAACGAAAGAGCGCCAAATTTCTTTTTACTTTCTAGCCCAATTTAAACGTTATCATCGATCTAGAAACACAACAAGTCCTACCTCCTCGATTCCAACCTAGCATCCTTACCCTCACCCCCAACAACGCTAATATCCTGCGACGCAAAGAAATACCCAAACCCAAGTGCTTTGATCTTCCCAATCCAACGAAATCCCGCCATCCGCACATAATTCTTCTTGGCTCGCTGCTGCTCTACATACATTCCCAACTCTGCAACATCAATACTGATATGACAATTGTGGTGCACGAATCGAGCACTGCCATGTCCCGGGTCCGTTGATTGGGCCACGGCGTCGGACAGACTCGTTGCAGCCTGCTCGGCAGGCATCATATCAATACGGCCTTCCCAGCCACCAACTTCGGGCATAAGTTCCGAGATATCGACAAACTTGACGAAGTCATCCAGCACTGGTTTCGTCGAGTCAAACGACGACTGTTCTGCAGGGACGAAGCGATGGATAGTCACTGGGATTCCCAGCGTCTGCGTCGCCGTTTCGAGGATCCGCTCGCTCGCCCATCGACTGGAGACATAGCCGTTCTTCCCATCAGTGGATGGCACAAACGCAGCAACCGAACTGGCTCCAACATCGCCGGAAGCTACTTCGCGAGGCAAAACGCCAGCGGATGACGTGTAATGTATGGGTATACGACGTGCAGCCGCCAACTCCACCAATTCCTTAGTTGCACCGACGTTGCTGGGTCGAAGCACATAATAATTGTCCCAGAAGGATCGCGCGGCGCCCATATGCAGTATAACATCAATTTCACCGGCTAATGCCTGGAAGGTGGACTCGTCCAGGCCAAGCTGAGGTTCTGATAGATCTCCTGGGTGCAAGTTGAGTTTAGGGGAAGGCGTGATGTTCAAAGTTCTTGGGCCTTCTGACCCCTTCTCTCGCATGGCGATGCAGTGGATCTTGCTCACATTCGGATTTGCAATAAGCTGAGGCAAGATGTACTTTGCAAGAAACCCAGTTGCGCCAGTGATCAGCACAGTTTTCTGCTCCGTGCGAAGTGGCTGAAGAGCAAGAGAACCTGGTATGGTGATATTGGGTAGTTCGGTTTCCTTCTCCCAATCGATTGCTTCGACGTTCCCGGCTTCCTCAATGTTTCGAGACATTTCTCCCAGCGTATTGCCTCCAAGGAGCTCGACAAGACGGACTACAACGTTAAACACATCGCGTATGCGAGATTGTAGGCGGACGATCAAGAGAGAGTTACCACCGACGAGGAAAAAGTTTGTTGACTGAGTAATTTCAAAACCCAGATGCCGGTTACCAAGAACATCTTGCCATATGCGTTTGAGTTGAGTCATCGTTTCTGTGAGGTTCTCATTCTTTTCAGCCATCTTGGCCTGCTGAGGTAGCTGCAGCGATTTGATTGCTTTTCGGTCCACTTTGGAGTGGTTGGTCAAAGGGAGACGGTCAAGAGGAATGGCAACAACCGGAATCATGTATTGGGGAACCGGAAGGTGGCTGAGCAAGTCTTGCAGGAAATGCCCTTGATCAATGACCTCGTGTTGTGCGGAGAACACGACATGTGCAACCAAGAACTCAGGATCACCTTCACGGAGCGTAACGACCACCTCTTTCAATGCACCACCGGCAGTCGAGAGAATGTTAGCCTCAATGTCGCCAAGTTCAATACGGAGCCCCCGAATTTTGATTTGCGTATCGCCTGCTATGCGACTATGGAATACCAAAGCACCGTCTTCTTGTAGATGACCGATGTCGCCTGTGCGATACATTCGCATCCAGCCGCGTGCAGCAAACTCTTCCGATATGTAAGGGTCGGGGACAAAGTTTTGGTCGTTGAGTTCCTCATTCAGATAGCCCAAAGCTACTCCAGCGCCCCCAATTACAATCTCGCCAGGCATGCCAACTGGCACAGGCTTGAGATTGTCGTCGAGGATATACGTTACATAGTTGGGAAGGGAATAGCCACAGGGGATTCGGCCTTCTGTGAGCTCGTCGTTGTACGCAATTTCCATTTTGTGAGATGAGATTGAAATCTCCGCTGGACCGTATGAGTTGAAAAAACGCAACTGCGAGAGACCCAGTGTCTTGAAGCCTTGCGTAGCGGTGCTTGTGAGAACTTCGCCGCCACCGAAAGCAAAACGCCATGCTGAAGCATCTCGAAGGTCCTCATGTCCATACTGCAGCCAAAGCGAGTACTCAGATGGTGTAGCCTTAGTATATGTGATTTTGTGCTGTGTGATAATCTTGGTAATCTCCAGAGGGTCACCACGCTTACTCCACGGCACAACGTAGAGCATGCCACCGTTGACAAGCGCCGTGTATATCTGATCTGACGAGTGATTGAAGGTGAAAGCACTTTGTTGTAGTACGCGCTCTGCGCCTAATTTCCAAGTCTTGGTATATCCTTCTACCTGATTCCGAAGGCCCGAGTGTTTGATGATAATGCCTTTCGGGTTGCCAGTTGAGCCGCTTGTGTATAAAATGGCGGCGGGAGAGTCGGCGTTAGCACAATTAGGCACATGGGTACGTGCCGCAGATCCGACAATAGAGACGTTGATAATAGTAGCTTCGGGTACGTTTAGTTGAGTAGCATCTGCAGACATGGTGGCATCTATCAGTATACCTCGTGGCTGGCAGTCTTGAGCGACGGCCGCAAGGCGTGACAACGGGTTCCGGAGGTCTAGTGGAACGTAGACGCATCCAATACGCATAATGGCAAGCATCGAGCATACCCAGTCGGAAGTGGCTTGTTGAAATACCAATACGCGAGAGCCAGGTTCAACCCCTGCATTCTGCATTGCTTCGCCAATTGCTTCGATACGAGAACTCAAATCGGCGTAAGTGAGGACTCGACCTAGACCGTCCATGACCGCAACCTTATCGCTATTCTGCATAGAAATCTGGTCAATTCGATGGGGGAGGGTTTCAGGCCAATCAGATATTAAGTTAGGCCCTATTTCACCGATTAGTAAGACTTTGAGGGGTGGGGGTGGTTGAAGCTCACCATGGCCTACTTCGGTTGCGTGCGATAGCTGCTTTCCACTGAATAACGGAATATCTTCCAGTGGAAACGATGCATCGTTTGAAAGCACATTGAGCATACTGATGTAAGTACTCAACAAGAGATCTGTGGCCACTTGATCATACAAAGCCTTCTGCGTTCGGAATAGCACGAATGTCCCGGTGGAGCTGTCTGTCACATCCAAAGTGATGTCGTATGCTGTGCGGCCAGGATGTATTTCTTGTATCTCAAACTGACAATTACCAAAAGGATGCTTATCCTGCGCTCCTTGGCGATAGTCGAAGAAAGCCTGAAAGAAGGGACTATATGCGGAGGATCGAGGCACGTTCAGTTCTTTGAGAAGCACATCAAATGGCAGGCTAGAATTGGAAAGCGCCTCAAATGTTACGTTCCGGGCCTCAGTAATAGCGTCCGTGAATTTTTGATTTCCTTGTCGGCGGAAGCGTAATGTGAGGAGGTTGAGAAAGAGACCAATTGTTCCCATAACATCACCATCACGGTTGGCATCGGCAATGCCTATCGTCAAGTCGTTGGTGTCTGTAAATCGTAGGAGCATCGACTTGAAGGTGGCCAGATAGAAGTGAAAGGGGGTCGATCGTTGTGTCTTGGACATTTTTCTGATACGGCCCGCCAGCTCTGGTTCGAGTTGGTATTGGACCTGTTGAACGTCGAAAGTTGCCATTGGGACCCGAGAGGTAATTCGGGCCATGGGCAGGAGGGGCAAAACAGGCGGTTCATCCGGGAATATTCCTTTCCAGTACTTCATTGCGTCTTTCATTTCGCCACCCTCAAAGGCTTGACGCTGGCGTCTCGAAAATTCCGAAAATTGACGTGGAGGTGAACCGAGTAATTTTCCTGTATAGGCCTTTTCTAGATCTGACAAAAAGACTTGATAGCTAACACCATCCATAGCCATGTGATGATAATTGAATAGCAGATAATGAGAGGACGGAGACTTCGAAAGGAGTATCACGCGCATAGTATCACCCCGCTCAATATCAAATTGATACGCCTTGAGTTTTGCATACTCGACCGCAACGTCTTCATCACTTGTAATCTTCTTCTGCTCCAGTTTGAGACGAGAGGATGAAGTGATCCTTTGGTGGGCCAAGTCTGCTTCGATCTCATCTACGACAAAGCATGTGCGAAGCGCCTCGTGTCTTGACCCGACGGTGCGAATGGCCCTATCCAAGTCGCCAATACGCAGATTACCGGCGACTTTGTAATAGAAGCTTATGTTGAATGTAGTCTGATCCTGAAGCAATAGCCTGAGAAACCAAAAACGTGACTGGGCAAAAGATATCTGCTCACTCTTCACGAACACCGGGTGACGTTCTGTAGAAGCTTGCAATATTTCCTCGGGTTTTGAGTCATCAAGGCCACTTGACGAATTCTTAGACGAAAGTTCGGTAGAGGCGTCTCCTGCTTCGTTGTCGGTTGTTGATGAGCTACCTTGCGTCATTTGTTCAGATCCAGTCCCTGATTGAGCAACAATGGTCCCAGATGTAGTCGGTGGTGGTAGTATGGACTTCTTGTCGGGTTCTTTCCCAATGCTAGAAAGAAGCTTTTCCGGCAGTTTCTGCAACGCTTGTTCACTGAGATCTGAAATAGAGCCTCCTCCCAGGACCTTAAGGACAGGCATGTCGACCTTCAAGTCTTTGACAAACCATGATCGTACCTCAACGGCGACAAGCGAATCGATGCCGAGGTCAATGACCGGCGCGTCCATGTCGATTTCCTCCTCGGATATCTGCAAGATAATTCGCAACGTGGCCGCGAAAGACGTTTTGATGATTTCTAGAGCTTCCTCCATTGATCTAGCATTCGAAAGCTGTTCAGTTACAGGTAGTGCAGTACTCTTGTCGTCTTGTTTCGCCTCGATACCTGTGGTTTTGACGATGCAGTGGGAAAAACGTGGGTCGTCGAACCAAGGTACCCTGAATTCTTCATCCTCACGTGCGGCACTGATACCTGTTGTGACCACTGGAAATGCTTCGACATCTGGATATCCGGCACGGATGGTCTCGGCAAAAACCAGATGAAAATCTGATTCCGAAATGGGCATATAGCCATATCTCACTAGCTGTTCTTGTATGATTTGACGAGCGCGCTGGACATATCCAATACCAACTACCCGACCAATGTCGAAAGTGGAGGCAGCCAAACCGCGCTTGCGTCTTTGATGGGCAATGCTACCCATATAAGCACATGCTGCCGCATAATTTGACTGTCCAGGATTTCCAACTACACACGACACAGATGAAAACATGACGAAGAAGTCGAGCTTCGTGTTGTGGAAAGCTTCGGCAAGATTGTTGGTTCCGTCGATTTTAGGACGCAGAGTTTCATCCATCTGATCTCGAGACATATCCATAAATAGGATATCATGAAGCACCATAGCCGCATTTGTGACACCGAAAATTGGTGGACAAGTTTTTTGAATCTCGCGAACGACTTCCTGAACTTGATGTTTGTCTGAGACATCCATTGCAAATACCTTCACAGTTGTGCCAGTATTTTTGAAAGACTCCAGCCACTTGGTATCAACATTGGGACGACGACTCGTCAAACATATACATCCAGCCCCATTGCGTGCCATCCATTCACAAATTGACTGGCCCATGTTTCCCGTAAGACCAACAAGCAGGTAGGTTTTGTCTTTGGAAAAAAGACGCTCTGCATCGAGCGGTTTGACGTGAACTTCAAGGGTTACATCCGAAGTCCAATCGACCACTGTAGCAGGATATCTGTGTCTGGGAGCATCACCAATCTCGCTAATTCGGATTGTAGTATCTCCAATTTGGCTGCGAAAGTTGACTCTTGCGTTCCAGACGGCCGATTCAAGTAAATTGGAAAGTCCATCTTCATTGCTTGTTGGGTGACGAGCTTGGTGGGTATACAGGTCAGACACACCAATACGCCTACAAGCTGAAGGCAAAGCGGATAAAATGCCCAGACTAACGTCCCCCAAACCAAACTCCTCGGTGAGATCGATAAAGTGCGTCAAATTGATAGGCAGTATTTTTCGTACGATATGCCTGGGAGTCCAAGCATCAAGTTTTAAAGACTCTGGGTATTCTGTGTCCGCTAATGCCGTGCTGTGCGTAATTCGAATGTTCTTCGCCTTCGCCAGTCGCTCAAATGCCATAGCGAAGAACCGGTCCTTTCCGGGCTCGTGTACCAGCACATTGCTCTCTGAAGGCATTGTAGCAACTATCGACGCGGCCAGGACTTCACCGGCAACGGCCGCGAGTAATTGGGGAGCCTGGCTCTCATCAAAGTCTAACGCCACACTTGCAAAGGGGACTACTTTGGAGGTGTTAGTTCGTGACAGAGATAGCACTCTCCTCGAAGTTGTCTGCTCGTAACCGACGCTGAGGAATAGACATGTGTCGGGTGTGACGTTCACTGCCATCAAAATTGACTCGGTGACGCGAACGAAATGCTTGCTATTTTCAGACGCCATAGGAAGGACTTCAGCCTGAACGAATGCTGCTTGGCCGGGGGTCTGTGAAATGCCGATATCAGAACTAGATGGCGATATAGTCTTAGTCATAACACGCCTCAATGAATTGAGTCTGGCGTTCTGATCGTGGCTAGCAACAAAACGGGGAATAATAAGTTGCCCGTTGTCCAGTATGAGCTCAGGCTCCTGGGACCATAACAAGTCTTGACGTATGATTCCTTGAGATTCCCAATCGTCTAGAGCCCGTTGACGCAAAAAGGACTCTGCTATAATTTTGGAATGGCTGGGGTCCAAATCTGGAATATCAAGGTGTTTCACAGATAGATAGGGTATCTCATGACGCATGGCGCGACCAAACCCAATACTCGCCATATGATATGGCTCATCAGCTTGAGCGCCTCGAGTAATCCAGAGAATGCTTTTGGAAAATTCAAAGATCCGTTTCAGCCCATCCATCCTCTCTGATGTGATGTCCTTGAAGATGGGGTATTCAAGATCAACCAGATTGATCACCGTGTTCATCTGGGAAAGCGTCCGAGTATCATCCTCAGAGGGTAAGCCGTCAAGGGTTACAACGTTGTCGCAAAAAGGCCGCAGAAGTTCTCCCAGCATTTCCGCAAGGCGTGAAGTTTCCAGGGATCCAGTACCAAGAATGACAACCTCGTCAAAGTGTACAGACTGTGGTGGAGAAGGTGCCAACGGTCTTCGTAAAAAGTCTACTCGATCATCAACAGCCTGGGTAGCCATGATGGAGAATGGCCAGGCCACATCGTCCAAAACCGGTGTGATGGCGTCCACCCCTGAGAATCCAGTCTTGCGCAGAATGTTATGCCACGCCCCGGGCGTGATAGTCGGGGCATATCGGCGACCATCCCCATCCCCAACTCCAATCCACCAACCAGAAAGACCACCAGTAGTGTTTGCAAATCTCAGAGGTCCGTTGTTGGTGATTTCGAACAACAAAAGGTGGCCACCGGGCTTTAAGAGTTGTCTTGTGTTCTCCAGAGTCTTTTGAAGTGATGCCGTTGCGTGTAAAACATTGGCAGCAATGATGATATCATATGAATGACGTTCAAAACCTTGAGAGACGGGCGAGGTCTCCGCATCGAAAACTTTGAACGTCATTTTATTGCTGTGTGCCTTGAATACTTCTGCGGCGTTCGGAAAGAACCCAGCGGAGATATCGGTAAATGTATAGGACGAAAACGTATTTCCTATGGTTTCTAGTACTGTCTTCGTGGTTCCACCAGTTCCAGCGCCTATTCATATCAGTCACTATTTCACATTCCCAAAGGGAGGGAAGAGTTGAACTTACCGACTTCGAGTATCTTGGCATGAGGATAACGATGGACAATTTGCAGCACCATTTTGGCCAAAAGTGAATTGTATTTCTCAAACCCGAGGCCAGTTTGGTAGACCTGATTCAGCATGTTATCTTTGAGCATGTGCTCGAGCATGGTTGTCTCGCCTCTCACAACGGCAGGAACATTTTCTCCGACTGCTGATAACAGCTTGATGTCAATACTTTCCGAATGCCTAAGAATGCTTATTAATACGTTTTGTAAAAGAGAATAATGGAATATTACCTGCTAATGAGTGATTGGATCTCGTCGGAATTATCGCTACACCATTCTTTCTTCACGCAAGGGTGGCGTCCGCTAGATATAACGCCTAGGGTGTGATTCATATAATCTTGAAGGCTCCGATGATGCGGTTGGCCATGAGACCATTCCTCCTCAGTGATCTCCGACCGCCACTTTCGAAGGTAGTAGTATGATAGCCTCTCACAGGCGATACCAAGCTCAACCTCTTCTGAAGTGGGCCTATCATTGCCGACGATAAAATTGCCATTCGGCGTCGCGGAGTCCCATTTGGTGTAGGTAAATAGACGGCGGTCGTCTGCGATTGTGGCTGGAGAAAACGGCTTCATAATCAAGTCCTCAGCCTGCATCAAGGTGCATTGACCATTTTCGCTTAGAATATCAACGCTACCGCAGATAGAAATGTTCTCCGGTTCGTGCAAAGTAGTCTGAATTGGTAAATGGGTACCAGATATCGTCAGCGAACTACAGAGCTCGGGATTGACTCGAATGCATCTAATTGAAGTTGGAACATGTAACGCCCACGCGCGTTGATCTCCTGGGGTCGAATGAGCCAGTAGTATGGCTTGAAAGGCGACGTCGAGCATAGTTGGGTGGACCATGAGTACATCTTCTGAGTCCCCATAGGCATAAGTAGATACCAGGGCGGAGGAATGATCTAGCCTTCGCTTCAAGAATGAAAGCCCCCTGAAAGGGCCATTATAATCGTATCCGAGCTCTTGTGCAGATGAATAGAATTGGTCTGCATCGATGTCTACCATGTTGGAAGTTTCAAGCGGAACACACTTGAGTGTATCGATGGACGGAGTCCCAAACAAGATTTTGACACTTCCGCTAGCGACCAATTCCAAATCTCCGGATCCGTTGTTGGAGCAAGAGTAGCATGAAAATTGAGCGCTCCGAGCTGTATCATTCTGATGGCTAGGAGTGATTCCAGTAAGGGTAACGAGAGTCTCCACAGCAAAATTAGCGTCGTCTTCGAATGCAATGGCTTTCCCAATGACAAGATCATGAACCTCAAAAAGCTTAGCGGTTCGATTACCGGCTAACTTCTGGGCTGCTTCTAATGCCATAGCAACATAACCGGCAGCTGGAAACACGGTCTGACCCTGCAATGCATGTCCATTCAACCAGGGAATCTCAGATGCCTTGAGAAAATTAGTCCAGCGCCAGTCACGGTCAGTTGAATCGGTTGATTGCACTCCAAGTAGCTCATGAAAAGCATCAGATCGTGCCCGGATCTTCCTGGACTTTCGCGATTCGTGCCAATGAATTCTTCCGCGGTTCCACTGATAAGATGGAAGGTCGACAACAAGCTTGGGAGGTTGTGGTGAACTGACAGACATGGACTGCTCGTACGCGGAAAACTTTACGCCATCAGCGCCAAAAAGTGTCCAGACGAACCCTAGCGCGCCAGAGAAAACCTCAATATCATTGGCGCCTCTACTCAAGACGCCTGAGTATGGGATCGCGGCTCGAACATCTTGAATGTTCTGTGTGGCTGGGCCCTTGAGGGCCGGGTGTGGACCAATTTCAAGAGCGAGATTTAGCTTATCATTCGCAGCAACTTTGACTGCGTCAGCGAATAAGACAGCGTTGCACATATTATCTCTCCAGTAAGTGTCCTCAAGATTGTCCTCGGGTTCCATCACCTTGCCCCGAATAACGCTGGAGTACCAGCAGCACGATGTGTTGCGGTTCCGATTAACCCGAATCCCACATGCTCGTAGGGAATTCATATAGGGCTCGCTGCAAGGAATCATATGATGAGAGTGATACGCAGTGTCGACTTTCAGCATTCTGGCAAACTTCTTCTCTTCGTCGAAAACTTTCTTGGCATGGATGATGGCATCAACGTTTCCAGAAAGAGTCACACTGGCGCCGGAGTTGTGTGCAGCGATGGTCAAGCGACCTCTGAATGCTGGAAGCCGTATCAGATCTTGTGCATCTTCCCACGACGTCCCAACAGCAAGCATGGCCCCTGTTTGTCCACTGTGATCTCCGGCTAGGTGAGCATGCAGCCCTCGATAATAGGCAATTCGAATGGCGTCTCGAGCCGAAATGAAGTCTGCCGCATAAGCCGCGGCGATTTCGCCAGAACTGTGGCCTACAACTGCTTCGAATGTGATTCCTGCGTTGCGTAGAAGATCAATCAGCACCACCTGAATAGCTGTGCATAATGGTTGTGAAATTTCTGCCTCAGCAATTCGTGAGGTTTCTGGACCGGCAAGCAACTCATCTGTCAGACGCCACTTCGGACGATCAGCTGGAGGCAACTCTGCTAGAGATTTCTCAAGATCTACAATCTTCCTACGAACCAATTCGGAAGAGCGTATCAAGAAAGCACCCATTCCCGGATACTGAGCTCCCTGGCCCGTGAAGACTCCCAAAACGCGCGGCGAAGCAGGAGTTGAGCGAGTGCCGACATTGGTTCCCGAGTTTTGCTTCGCTGCTACAAGCTTTTCGTCGATCTTAGAGATAAGTCCTTCAATAGTCGCTGAAGAGAAGGCCGCCTTAACTGACAATGCGGTCCTGCGTGCTTGCAACGTCCAAGCCAAGTCGCAGGGGTTTATATCGAGGCGTCCTTTCAAATTCTCCGAATATGCGTTCAATAACGCAACCAACGAAAGTTCAGACACGGCGGAGAACGTGTACGGGATAAAAAGAGTAGAAGACTTGGTAGTTGGTGGCAGCTTTGGTGTTTTAGGTGAAGGCTGGTAGCTCTCTATAATTGCGTGTGCATTTGCTCCACCGAAACCTAATCCAAGAGGTCAATGATATTTCTCGCTTAGCAGACACCAGCAAGGCTTCAGGGGGTGGAGGACTTGAGGGACAGACCCGTGACTACGGTGAATGCTGATCACCGCCCATGGAAGGCAATTGGGATGTGAGAATGTGGGTTACATACCAAAGCTGTTCACACTCACACGCCGAGGAACTCCTTCAGGAACGGTAGGCCACGGTTTCGCACTGGTGGGTACTTCCAGTCCATGATAAAAGGGCTCGATGGACGGATTCAATCGATTGAAGAGCAAATTGGGCGGTATAACTCCGTGTTGAAGAGCCAGAGAGCCTTTGAGCAGACCAGCCAGGCCAGCAGCACCTTCTGTATGGCCGACGACAGTCTTGATGGACCCGACGTAGAGCGGGTTCTGAGGAGAGTTGTTTGAGGCAGTCGAAGTACCGGTTCCAAAGCATTGCTGGATGGCGGAAGCTTCGCGAGGATCTCCAACTTTGGTCCCTGTTCCGTGGCTTTCGAAGTATTGAGGGCGATCACGCGGATTCTGGGGGTCCAGCCCAGCCTTGGCATATGTGAGCTCGATCAAGGAGGCTTGCGCTTCCGAGCTAGGAACGGTCAATCCTGATGATTTGCCGTCCTGGTTTGCGCCTGTTTCCCGAATGATGCACTCAATATGATCACCATCGGCAACAGCATCGCTTAGACGTTTTAATACGACAGCCGCAATACCGTCACCGCGAGCATAGCCATCTGCACTTTCATCCCACATGCTCGAACGGCCCGTAGGAGAGAGAAGATTCATCTTGCTCTCGGCAACAAAGGCCTCTATATCACATCGTTAGCCTAGTGCCACAACTCAATATGGAAAGACGAACCCGGTCCAAGAATCAAAGTGGCTCCACAGGCTACAGCAACGCGCGATTCTCCAGTACGAAGAGCCTGCACGCCCTGGTGAACTGCAATCAAACTAGAGGAACAGGCTGTGTCGATAGTCATGCTAGGCCCGTGCCAGTCAAAGAAGTATGATATGCGGTTGGAGAGAATAGCACGAGAGGTGCTGGTCGCGAAATAGGTCGGTAGGCTGTTTACATCCCGCATAAGTAGATCATGATAATCAACTCCCATCACACCAACATACACCGCCGTATCCGAACCGCGCAGAGCTTCCATACGATGGCCGCCGGCCTCCAGGGCTTCATAGACGGTTTCCATGAGTAGCCGTTGCTGAGGATCGATCGAGTCGGCTTCGTTGGGGCTGATGCTGAAAAATGGGGCATCGAACGTGCGCAGGTCATCGTCAATTAGGTACGCACGTCGAACGGGGGTGGTGCTATGATGAGCGCCATCTGGGTGATAATATCCTCGCACATCAAATCGATCGGAAGTGATTTCTTTGCTCACATCTCCAGGGCTTTTGAGCAATTCCCACAGGGATGATGGAGAATTTGAGCCACCTGGAAATCTGCATCCGCTGCCTACGATGGCAATAGGCTCTTGTCGTTGGGAACCCATAACTTTCTGTTCGATTTGTTGAAAAATTGGTGCAAATACTGAACTAACAAAATGATATGAGGTCAAATTTTCATCGTCTTCAATGCTTCTAGTAAGGGAGGATTCCTAACCTTGCCACGCCATATATGCTTAAGAATAGGCCGAATGATAACAGAGCGCCGAATAGGAATGCACCGAAGAAACAGTTCCGGTTGTTAGAGCATTGACGATCATAAGGAACCAAAACGACTATCGGCGTAGGCTTATGAAGTACCTTTGTTATGAATTTCGGCACCAGACTCGTATCTCCCCGAGACACTTGTCATTAGGAACTGGACGAAAGTTCACGCCCTAATATATATGAAGGCCTTCAAAACTTGAATTTGGGATTGCAGTTATCAAAGCGGTCAACATTGCATCAATTGAGATCCCTACACCCCTCTGAGTTCGTAAGAGAACGGCATATAGAGCTACCTAAGCACCTCAACGCTGGCGCAGCTCGACAGTGTTTCTTGGCACTAATCTTTCAACTAGCAGTCAAGGAAACACATTTGAAATCCACTCCCCTGGGTTATGACCGTGTATAAGAAAGAGTCCAAAGATCCAGAACAAATTGAGGGACAAAGCATTGCATCTACCTAATCCAGATTCAACCTAAGCTCAACATTGAGCAGCGCATCTACCTGCTGCCGCCATTTAAAAGTGGAAAGAAAGAGAGATGCCAAAAAAGGATAGACTTCAACCTCATCACGGAGCCTTGACTCAAAATCTTGATGCAGGGGTAGCACAAAAGAACGCAAATCGCCGAGGCGGAAATAGGACCGAACTCATAGTTTCTCCACTCCAACTCAACCTATGTGTCTCGAGATGAGAGCCATAGAATCAATCATATATGCAGCTTTTGGCGTAAGCAATCGAGCCTCTGCTGGACTTGGGCATCTACGTCGGCGGTTGTTGGCAAACACAGGTATTCATTGACAGCTGTTTGAAGACGGCCAATGAAATAAGAACTGGTTTGCACCAACAAAACCAAATGCATGTCGACTAATGAAGGGGCTCGAAGTCCATCGTTATCGCCCACACTTGAGGCAGCGTCATGATGCAGCGTAAGCAGCAATGAGCTGTACATATTCAGGAGAAGCTTGTGGCAAGCCATGATAAGGTGATGGACAACTTGGAGAGTAGGGGCAGCATGGATGGCTGCATCGGTGTTTGTATTGGTCATGTGAGATAAGCCGGAGTCTTGAATAGCATGGAGACGATGAAGGATTTCTAATAGTCGTTGTGAGGCGGAAAAAGTGTCCTGCAAAGCTCTTCGGCGGCTGTTGCTGGTGTTGCTGCTGGTGCTACCACTGGAACCCGGATTGGGACCTGATGGCAGGGTGAGAATGGGGGGTAGTAAGGTCGCGACCGAATCAAAGGCGCGGTCAACAACACGCGTTGGGGAGTCGTGGGAGTGAGAATCGATGAGATCGTGGAGGTCGGCGATGTCGGTGATGTCGGTGACGCTGTTGACAGGCTGCTCATGCTGTGATGAGGCGAAGGTCGCGCTCAGATTTGACAATAGCGCAGATAACTGGCCGATGCAACTTTCTGCTTCGAAGCTGTTTTCACTTCGGCCTGGAGAAACCTGCGAGGCCGGGGCCGGGATCACCGTATTCATGTCCCAGTCCACCCATGCCAGCGGGGTCTGCACGCCGCTTCGGCTTCCGCCGCCATCACCAATCGGAGCCCATGCCGGATCCACAATGCTAGGATCTAAATCCCACGGCCAAGCGACCTGCTGGGCATTGGCATCAAGATCCATGTATTGACACAGGCATTCGCGCAGGTTCGAGCCGTTCTGCGGCGCGAGCGGAATTGCGCCCGAATGGGCGGAGTTGGCGGAGTGCAGGCTGGAGTGCAGGTCCACGTGGGCCAAGCCCTTTTCGTCCACGTGATCAGCTTGGCTCAGGGCGAGCGCCCCACCAAGCTCGTTCGTAGGGCTGATGGCGCTGTTGGTGCTGTTGGTAGCCATGTCGATAGATAACTGGGTCATTGATATCGAGGGGCTGCTGACCGGGCTGGACAGGCTGCTAGCGCTAGCGCTAGTCTCTTCACTGAGCCGACTTGTACTGGTACTGGCATTGGCACTAGGTCGTCGCCCTTTGGGCAGCGCCGTGCTGTATACGCACTCGGCTCCCTGGCGAGAGCATCGGACGCATATCTCACTATCGCCATCGCGCGAGCAACGAAGTTTCTGCGCATGGCAGCGGTCGCACGACTGGCGTCTTGGTGCTGTCGAAATCGAAGTCATCATATTGGTTGGAGGTTTGCTTGGGCTTATTCCTCTTGGCCTTGGCTCCGATGTCATACTTAAGTATTCCACTTGTTTCAACTTTCTCATAACACATTCAAAGCGGCTCATATCTCGTAGTCGCATTGCATCACCGTATTTACGTAGATATGTAAAGCTTATCACCTCCTTCAACTTTTGTGTTCGAGGGGGCGAATGACTATGAGGTACCTGCTTTAGGTAAGTATGATGCTGGAGAACGCCAACCCCACAAACGGGGGTACTTTGACAAGTGCGGAACTGCAAAGCACTCCTACGCGCGACGGGACCAACCAACCAACAAACAGGCCTTGCTACGGAAAAAAACCATTCTTATCTTCCACCCCGCCATGACAGCAGTCGCTTTCTAATGTTACGCGGCCTTAGATGCGATTGGATCTATCTATCATTTTTCTTGCTCTCTTACCGCTACGCGCGTTGGAAGCCCTCCCCCCCCTTTCTGACCAAGTTGGCACGAATGTGGGGCTCGCTTAGCTACCAAGCCCTACCGAGGAGCCGTGTTGGTTTCCAGGGGTCGGCCCCCCGCTTTTGGAATCGTTCTTTCTTTCGGTGCTTTTCATTATATAAAGCTCCGAATGAGCAATTGTGGCAGATGCAACTCGGTACGAGAAAGTCCGGGCCGGCTTAGGGCGTAGCTCGTCTCACCGGTAGCGAAATAGGCGAACCCCTTTTAGTATTTAATAAAGAAAACAACAAGAAGTGAATTGCTATACCCAAGTTGATGGACGTGTAAACAGTATCATTGGATTTGCGTATGTCTACTTAAATTTTGATTTGAGGGCACTATTATTCTAGAAGTTATTTGATAAAATGGTTGAATGTGGCTTTTTCGCAAACCTGCGGGCACTGACCGTCACTTGTAGACTAGTTCTTATGTGAGCCATAGAATGCGGGGTAACATAGTAAGACTAGGTTTCTGGAACAAGAGCGTACAAGTTGAGAACGATAAGGAAGTTGGAATCAATTGATGTGCTCGTTCCAAGCAAGTGGGAGTGGATTTATATATGGTAATTCCATTGAGGTTGAACTAGCTCTAATGAAGCGCTCCAGGAGATGGCATTTCACGCTGGATAATGCTCTGGCGTGACAAGCAGATCGACAGATATTACATAAATGATTGTGAGCTTATCAGAAAAATATGATGATATGTATTTGCGACACCTGAGAACTCAGTGGCCGCAACATAGTCAAATATACCCCAACACTTAAGTATATATACGTCAATGTCTATTAAGCCTGCTCAATTTATATGTTGCATATGTCTTATACCCTTGCAATTTTCCAACGTATCGTTGTCATCGTATTATTGGCCACCCGGTATATACATACATAAGAGTCCCCGAGTACTTACCTAGGTACTTTGGCCAGTAAGGTAGTGCACAGCGCAAGTACTCAATACAGCTTGCCGCCTATGCTACCAGACTCTACAGATGGATTTTTTTCTAAGCCATCACATCTACTTAAGACAGATGTTGAGAAACTTTCACTATGTCGAATCAAATTTATACAGAGCACTTGCGATTCAATTACTGTATTTCTATGATTCAACCTGCCTATATTTGCGCAACGCCGAGAACAACTGTCTATACAGGATACACCATTTTATAACCCGACATGACTTGAGTACGGATTATCTCTACCCCATTGACAACCCCTGGCCACCCGCCGCTCATAGATTTTACGGGATGAGTTTTGATCAAGCCACGATCGAGCAAGCCCTGCACCACGGCAAACATGGTATTTGCAAATTGGCGGTCCGCAGGCCGCTCCTCACGTCCATAGGCTCCGTCTAGAGCCACCTTCTTCCCAAACATTGTCAGGCCCAAGGCGAAGGAGGGCGTGATAGTGGGTCGGGTTGAGGTGAGCGCGTCTCGATACGGCTCAAGCGAGACATATCGCCCACCTGCTCGCCCAATTGCGCCGTAGCAGAGCTGCGTTGTGTCTGCTCTGGAAACACAGTCCATTGCGTATGCCAGGCTATTCTCCGTGTAGGCGCGGATATCAGCAGCGCAAGTTACACTGTTGTAGTCGAACACCTTTTCTGCTCCATATTCGAGCACAAGATGTGAACTTGCGGGTGAGCACGTCGCAATCGGGCGCAATCCCGCCCTATACAGTGAGCACCGGACAGTTAGCCTGGGAAATCAGACTATAGTGGGAGAGTCACGGTGCAATAGGACATGGTGGGATTGGAACATACAATTTGAGCATTTGGATAGCAAGTGTGCCTGTCGCGGTGGTTCCCCCGGCGACGAGCACGAACCTTTCATCAACGGGAACGGAAGCGAGAGTAGGGGGGGCGGAATCAGGGGGAACACGCAAAGAACCCGGCACATCCAACTCGCGAAAGAGACACAAGAGAGCAGTACCAATGCCGATGCCAAGTGTCGCACCCTGTTCGTCGCTCATTTCGTCGGGAAGCTTGAAGAGCAAACTGGTATCAGCCGCAACATATTCGGAAAATCCACCAACGGCGGGCTCCAGGGCGTTGTTTCCGTGCACCACGCCAGCAACACGAGAACCGACGGTCAAATGGCTGGGTGCATCAGGTGCTAGCGCTGCAATGGTGCCTGCAAAATCATAACCGTGAATGGCACCAGGTGTGGCACTGTAGTCGACCATCTTTGCGTCGGCGGGATTGATCGCCACCGCAGAGGTCTTCACGATGGTGATGCCGGCGCGTGGTGTAGGAACAAGCACATCATGTTGGAGTGCAATCGTCCCGGGGCCTTGAACGACGATGGCCTTCTGGTGCGTCGGTAACTGGGTAGCCATAGTCCAGTAATGGGTAGTGAGTAAGTGTTCTTTATCTCACCAAAAAGAAAAGATTAGAACTTAAAATAATGGTATAGAGCCTTCGCCAACGTTTTAACGAAATCGAACCATTCTGGACCAAGATCTTCTTGAACCCTGGCAATTTTGACTACAACAGAATCCACCGGATTACATGCGTCTTAAACCGCCGAATAATAGAATGCCACCGAACTTCCCGGGAAATAGACCGAAAGCTTCTGCCTGCTACAAGAAATGATTCTTTGCATGTATGACGAAAAATAAATTTTACTTAAAACAAGAAGTCGTGTATACCGGAGTTGGATTTGTTAAAAATGAGTGCATACCGGACTTTCCAACCATATTCCCAGTCAATGCAATCTGCAATTTTGCTGATCCCACCATATCAACCCTACAACAGGACCCATTTACGCACCTCCTCTCCACGTATCCCCTCTCGCATCCCATCACAATCCTTCTTGCCGCCTTTCTGTTTAGACCCCACCCCCACACAGCATCCGCCACGCAAACGGTAAACCAAAGACAGAACTCATGCTATTGCAAGTCCCAGCTACGTCAACGTAAGAAGGATATTTGAAATTCTCGTCACCGGTTACCACATATTGCAGATGAATTCTGCATATTCACCAAGGTGTCGAAGCGTTCAGTAACACCTCGAATGTCCCCAAGAAGTCAAGCTCAGGGGAAAACTTCCAACTTCCCTCACCTTTCCGCCTCCCGCTTCTTTACCATGACTTCCACCCGCCTCTCCATAGCCAAAAAATACATCGAAGCCACGGAAAATATGGACATCGACGGCATCATGTCATTACGCACCCCAACGTGCAAGCACCTCTTCGCCCCCGACTCCCTCGGGCAACGACCCGCTCTCGACAACGCAGCCTACAAAAATGGCCTCCTTCGCTTCCGTGACATAATATCCGGCTTCCCGTTAACGATCAAGGAGGTCATGGAAGACGAGACGCAGAACCGCATCGTAATATGGGCATTCGGTGGGGTAAGCTGGGTTCCAGCTGCCAAGGACGAGGGGCTGGGTGAGGAGGAATGGGGTTTTAGGGGGGAGTACATGTTTATTTTGAATTTGGGTGAGGAGGGGGGAATTGAGAGGGTCGTGGAGTTTGTGGATAGTAAGGCTATGGAGGGGTTGCGGAAGCTCATTGCGAGAGCGACGGAAAATGTTAAGGCCAAGGGGTAGTGGGCACTGGGCTCAGTTGACTTTATATTTGTTGTACGGTATGCCGTGAGTGAAGCCAAGTGGCAAGTATTCTTGCCGCAAAGTTCGTTGAATAGATTCCTGTCATACTATCAAATTCTTCCACATACAAAAGCTTAAAGGTAGCATTCAAATCAATTGACATGCCCCACGAAGACAAATTTGACATCAACGAAAGATAGAAAAAGCCGTAAAACGATAGAGGCTAGGGAAATTTGTAGATTAGAAGGAAAAAAAGGAGTGCCAAAGTGGTAGTCGAGGGTAGTTGACCGTGATGAACAACTCCCTTTAAGCCAGTAGAGCATTCCAATCGCGTTCTTGCAGCCACTTCTCAAATGACTTCGTTTCAACCTTCGACTTGAGAGCAGAAGGCCGAATGATGTTGGGTATGACGGACTCGTAAAGTCCCTTGTGCTTATTTGCAGACTCGACACCATCCAGATGTTCCCACAAAGCCCCCATTCCAATCAAAGCTTCCGGGGCCATGACAATCAGCGACGCCTTTTTGCCGCTTGCCTTGGACCATGCTGCAACGTGCTCTTCCATTGTGAGATCACTGTCATACGCCCACAAGTAAACACCAGGTGCTTCGTCTTCGATCAACGCACGAACAAAGAGTCCGGTAGATGTCTCAGGGTTGATGACAGGGAGGTGTGTGTCCTGGTGGAGTGGTGAAAAGAAAGTGTAGGTTCCATTCATTGACCTTGGTGATAGCAGAGCATTGTCGCAATACGCGCCAACGTAGATGACGGATAGCTTTTTTGCGAGGATTGGTTGCTCTCGCTGGATATATTCAACAATCCAATTCTTTGCCTCCGGGTGTAGCGAGCGCGTGTACTTGCCATTGGTGCTGACAGATGGAAGGCTTGAGTAAACGATACGCTCAAGTGTCGGTACCGCCGCTGCTGCGATGGCAGCATTCTTTCCCCATGTGGTCTCTTGATCGAATGCCTTCTGACTGGCCAACGCCACGTCTTTGTTTTCGGCCTGTAGCTCCGTCTTGTGTTTGTTGAAAACCTCCCAAAAGGTGGTATTCAGGAAGATGGCATGGGCATTTGTAAAAGCGGCCGAAAGGGACGCCGGATCGCCTAGGTCTGCGCTGACAATTTTCGCCCCTACGTATATTAGCTTTCTTCGATTAATTCCGAGCTTATATTTCTGCTACCTTTGGAACTCAGCGCTTGTGCAGCCTCTGAGGTTGGTTTGCGTGTAACGGCATGAACTTCCCAGTTTGGGAGTCCAAGAAAGGTATTCGCCACAGATCCTCCCTGTTTTCCGGTTGCGCCGATTACAACGATGGTTTTCTTGGAGCTCATCTTGAATATCTTGTTAAGTAAAATAAAGTGGCGTAAAATCAATTAGAATGGAGTCTATCGAAGTTGTTGTTAAAAATTGCAGAGTTTGTTCGAGAAAACCGAAATTCGATTAGAGGGGTGGTTCAAGAGAGAATTTGAGGCTGGGGGAAGTGGCTTACTGCACACCAACAGGGTTAGCAAACGGACCTCACTTCTAGTGTTAGCCCAACTTACAACAGAAAACATACTGCAATACTACACCGTCTGCGGGGCATCTCCTTGGGATCCAGTGGCAGCCTCACAAACTCCACAAATACAATTCTTTCCAAACATGCTATTTTGGCATTTATCCGATTGGCCGGTATAGAGTAAGCCATTATGATATGCAAGGTAATCCAAGACCAATCATCGGCCTGCAGGGTTCGGCGGTTTTCACAACTCGGCGGTTTCTGATAACGTCATTTTGGTAGGCGTCGATTGTACATCGTTCAAGTGCATGGCACAGATGCAAGATGATCGGATCATTATGTACGTCGGAGGCAGTACGAATAAGGCCTAAGTTTTTACCAAATGAACTCTACTGCAAAGACAGGATTCGCTAGTTAGTGCCACCCAAATTTCTATTGGACTTGGTATGATTGATAGGGTAAGTGCTCATAATCAAAGGAGGTTGTTAAACTGAACAGGGCTTTCGGAGGGCGCAATGGCGTTGTTACTGGGAGTTCTAGTGTAATTTGGACCCATTTGTTCCACTTCAATTCCCTTGCGGTGCAGGTGAAAAGAGACGAAAGGTGATAGTACAGTAAGTCGGTGGTATGCAGCGCTCGAGTAACCTATCCTCGGCGTCAATGATGTTACCTGGAAATTCGGTGAGAAAGATGACCCCATATTCGGAAAGGGCTTGTATCAAACTTCAATATGCTTATACAACAAAAACATCCGACTCCCAGGCTTAATATTTCCTAGCGATTACTTTTCTTTCTGCCTTCGAAATCTTGGAGGCTTTTCGAAACTTGATTCTGTGTATCTGAGAATAAAAACATCCACAATTATGGAGTGTCCAATCAATCTTAACCAAGGCCCGGATAGCCACCGAGGAATGCCTAAGAGCAATGGTATCGACAAGTCTAAGCTAGTAGAGATACCAAGGCCTCCTCAGAAGTACCTTGGATTGCTGGGACATATCCCTGACATCGACCCAAGTTTTCCAATAAGCTCGTTTTGGAAACTCATGGATGAGTACGGCCCAATATTTCAACTAAACCTTGGCGGTGATAGAATCGTTCTCGGAAGCCAGGAACTTCTAAATGAGCTTTTTGATGAGGACATTTGGATCAAAGTACCGGGACGACCTCAGCAAGAGCTACGTGCTGCCGCTGGAGATGGATTATTCACAGCTTTTCTCCATGAAAAGAATTGGTGGAAGGCACACCGGTTGCTAGTTCCAGCGCTCGGTATGTTCAATTGATATTCACTGTTTGTCCTAACATCAGGATGGGATAGTACTAACTGACATACAGGGCCACTGGGTCTCCGGGATATGTTTGATGACATGTACGTTCTATCTAGAATACAGGCGCAGATTCATGCAGCTGACACGAGATATGTTTAGGCTGGATATCAGCTCCCAGCTTGTTCTCATGTGGGATCGATTTGGTCCCGAGAATGAAATTGACTGTGTGGAGGATTTGACTCGACTTACCTTCGATACCATTGGCCTGTGCGCTTTCAGCTTCCGTTTCAACGAATTTTATTCGGATGATCCCCATCCATTCGCTAAACAACTTGCGGAGGTACTTTTCGAATCGGGTCAGAGAGGAAATCGCCCACCATTTTTGAATCATTTATATTTCCGCTCAGAGCAACGGCGACAGGAAAACATAGCGAACATATGGAATCTATGTGACAAGATTGTACGGGACCGGAAAGATAACCCCAAGCCCGATGCTCATGATCTGCTCAACACGATGTTGAATGGTATCGACAGGGAAACTGGCGAGAAATTGAGTGTCGACAATGTTCGATTTCAGATCAGTACCTTCCTCGGCGCTGGATACGAAACAACGAGCTCCTCCATGAGTTTCACATACTACCATCTATGTAACAACCCCGAAGCTTTACGCAAGGCGCAACAAGAAGTAGACGAAGTGTTGGGCGACAAAGTTATCACCGCAAGTATGCTACCTAAGCTCACCTATCTTGACGCCTGTCTTAAGGAATCACTGCGGCTCAACCCGCCTGTGAATCTCATCAACAGAACTGCGCAGCAGGATACAACGTTGGGAGGGAAATATTTCATCAAAAAAGGACAGTCAGTCTCTGGTATTTTACGGCATGCTCAACGTGGCCGTGAGACATGGGGAGAAGACTTTGATGAATTTCGACCAGAGCGTATGCTCAATGGGGGATTCCAGGCTATCCCTCCAGGTTCTTGGAAAGCGGTGGGTTTCCCTCGATAGTTCATTTGTCTTATATTTTGAGAAATTGAGCTAATGATGGCCACTAGTTTGGCGACGGCTTGCGGGCATGCATTGGCAAGGGGTTTGCAGAGCAGGAAATGCTTATAAATATAGCTCAAGTGTTGCAACGATTCGAAATTCGAAAGGCAGATCCAGACTACAGCTTGAAAATCAGGAGTACTCTCACAACCAAGCCTGCAGCATTCAAGATGAAGGCTCGTCGTCGACCCGGCAGGGACCTTCTTTCTGGTATACCCGGTGGTACCACCGCCGAAATTGCCCAGAAACGTCAAAAACAACGCAAAGCCGCACCAGCCAGCAATGGCGTAACAAAGCAAATTTCCGTGTTCTTCGGCGGCAATACCGGGACTTGTGAGAGTTTGGCACAATCTCTTGCAAGCATCGCTCCCAGTTTCGGACTTCAAGTTGAGATCCAAAATCTTGATTCTGCGACTGACGACTTGCCGACAGACAGAGCTTGCGTGTTCATTACCAGCTCATATGAAGGCAAGCCACCAGACAATGGCAAGAAATTTGTCGCTTGGATTGAAAAACTCGCGCATGGATCCGAACAGCTACCCAAGGCAACAAAATACGCTGTGTTCGGCGTTGGCAATAGTGATTGGGCGAGCACATTTCACCGTGTTCCAAGTTATGTCGATGCAACCCTGGAAAAGCTGGGAGCAGAGCGGGTCATTGACGCTGGCTTTGGAAATATCAAGCTTGATGTTGTCGGGCCGTGGGAGGAGTGGAGCGAGCAGTTATGCATGACTCTGAGTGGAAGCACAAACGCACAGCGCGATTCCGTTGGCATTGAAGTATCCATTGAGAAGAGCGACGTATCTCAGATGTTAGATACCGGGGATACTGGTGAACAGATGGTCGTTGGTACCGTTATAGCCAGTCGTGAGCTTGCCGATGCTTCAGTGGGTGCTGCAAAACGACACTTGGAGATCCAGCTCCCTGAAACATGTAAATATACCTCAGGAGACTACCTCGTCATTCAGGGTCGAAATCCGGAAGACCTGGTGCGTCGTGTGATGGCAAGATTTAAACTGGGCGGACAAGACGTTATGCGTGTCAATGGAAGCAAGAAAAGCTTCTTACCAACGCATCCAGTATCTGTATCTCAATTCTTACACAGCTGCGTTGAGCTCGCGGCACCGGTCACTAAGCGCCAGCTTGCGACACTCGCCTGGTGGGCCGAAGAGCTAAGCGAGGAGCATCAGGGGCTCAAGAAGATGCAGGAAGACAACAACTACCAAGAGTTTCTCGTGAAGCGATATTCCATCATCGACACTCTCGAGGACTTTCCTAGACTCCAGCTTCCATTTGGGGTATATATTGATCTCCTCCTGCCGTTAACTCCGCGTCAATATTCCATCTCTTCATCACCACTGGGCGACTACCAAAGCCACACAACAGATGGAAAAATCGGCCAAGCAGTCATAGCTGCAGTCACCATCGACGTCTTTGAGTCTGCAGCATGGAGCGGCCATGGAACCTTTCATGGCGTGGTGAGCAGCTACCTCGCTACTCGTAAAGTAGAAGACCGTATTCCATGTTTCGTTCGCCAGAACAATGTTGATTTCCGCCTGCCCACCGATACCGAGACTCCCATCATCATGTTCGCTGCAGGCACTGGAATTGCGCCAATGCGTGCATTCATTGAAGAGCGCGCGGCCCTCAAACGTGCCGGTGTTCACAAGTTGGGTCCCGCCGTACTCTTCTTCGGGTGTCGCCACCCAGAAAAAGACTACATCTATCGCGAGGAGCTGACACGGTGGGAGGAACTAGGCGTCGTAGAAATAATTCCCTGCTTCTCCAAACCCGAATCACAAGCCGGAAGACATGTACCTGAAGCTGTTTGGGAGCATCGAGATCGTGTTTGGGATATGTTCAATGCCGGTGGAAGAATTTATGTGTGTGGTAGCGCAGCTAAGCTAGGGAGTAGCTCAACGAAGATGTGTAAGCTTATATGGAAGGAAAAGACAGGTGGCAGTGAGGCAGAAGCGGACGATTGGTTGGAGACAATTCGGAATGAGCGCTACATAAGCGATGTTTATTAACTGCAGATCTAGGGAAATTGGGGTCTGACAGGAACCAGTACTCAGTTCAGTAGTTCCTGTTGCAGTTTCTTCGTTAATCAAACATCCAGTCGACATAATGAGTTCCAGCTTAAGGATTGAAAGGTTTACTAACCAACAGAATAAAATTGCTGGCCATGGGGAAATCGAATGATGTTACATACAGAACTTGGGAACAACCTTGCGAAATCTCGAATTAGATATACTCGGTCTGATACCGAATCCGACAAGCCAAACGACGCATAGACTAGGCTAGAGTGCTTCCCAGTTGCAATACCGTATTAATTGGTTTAGAGCGCCCCCCCTCTCCCGTTTTGGATCTCATTGTGCCAGACCAGTAAAGAGAATTGAGGTTATCGGGAGAGTTTCTTCCGCGAACGAATCCTCTCCCGAAAACGGAGCCTCTGTCATTTTGACCCTTGTTGTGCCAGGGTATTTAAGAGAATGGAGGTCAAAATGGGAAGGGGGTAGCGCTCTAAACCAATTAATACGGTATCCAACACAATCTCAAATATTCTTGCGACAAGATAGAGCTGACTCCTTTCTTATTCCCCTCCATTTAAGTCGCTGATTCCATAACGATACTAGCGACAGTGCATGTCGACAAGTTTCCACTCACTGATGCAGACGGAGTGGAAATCGAGTACGCGAATGAGCCATCGCCAAGAGGACTACCGATTGTTAGCGAGAGAAAAGCAACACTTAGTTTGTCTATGGGATTCTTACTCTGTGCACCACGCTGTGGAAGTTGTCTCTGCCACGACCTTGGTGTTGGTAAACGTCAAAGGGCCGAAGTCCCACGTCCCGTCGTAAAGCTCGATGGCAAAGAGCGCCTATGGAATATTAGCCACTGAACCTTTTTTTCTCGGAATCTCGGGATTGTTACTTACTTGAGTGAGTTGTCCATAAACAGCTACATTGCAAGATATCAGCAAACCGATGTTCGGATCGTGGGATGGATACTTCTCTTACCAGTCATGTTCTCAGGTGCGATGAAGCTATTCGCAGTATATTTCTCTCCAGCAGATTTGCCGGTTGCACCTGGTGTGATATCCCAGACGTTAGACCACTCTCCGGTGGCCGTATTGAGGGTGAAGGTAATAGCTATCTCGTCTCCAGGGTAAACTATGGTGGTGTTAGGACTTCTAGCTCTCTCACAGAAACGTCTCTCACAGAAACGTGGGATTGTGGCTTGAAATACCATTTATGTCGCCGGTCTTGGTATAGGTGGTGCTGAAAATATGTATTAGCTGATATTTTTCCTAAGAGCGTGTTTGGGAGAGACCCACTCCGAAACAGACCACTCTGCAAATGTCCACGAACCAGAACCCTCTTCGTCACCACCAACATCTTGAAAGACGAATTCGTCGGAATTGGGTTGGAGGCCTGGCCAGATGTAGTGAACCCCCGGTGCTGCAGGAACTTCGGGTATGAGCAATGTTGTTTGTAGCTACTTTTGTCAGTTTTCAATATCATCAGGTTAGCGACTAATCGAAAAAGATTTACTTCGGTTATAGTAGCCCCTGGCTGGTACCAGATCACATAATATATATGCTGTGCAAGTGTCTGCTGGATGAATGCTGAGAACAGCAAAGTGGCAATTAACTTGAAGGACATCATGTTGAGGCCAATCTGCTAGCTTCTGCCCGGAGATATTAAGATCTTTGGATAAAAAGCCCAGTGCTCAAAAATCTCCACAGGTGCAGTTAATCTATAAATGAACTTTCGGGCCCTTTACGTCAAGTATTTGTACAAAAACCCCCCGCTCGCCCTCCAGAATCCCTCAAACCAACCAGAGAATTCGAACCGTCACCTTTCACGTACGGCATGATCTCCTTCCTCTTCTGGAATTCGTAGCTTCCGTTTTGGAACGACATCAACGTATTTGCTGAGGGAGAGGATCGATACGCTTATCATACTGCCTTTTGTATTCGGTCAGTACTGAACGTCCAGATCTGATCGACAGGGGTTCTCCACAGTTGAGAACTATCATATGCACACTTCTGCGTCCAGATATGGCCATACACAATAACCCTGTGACGGGAAAACCCCTGCAGGATCGTAAAAATGATTCTCTGAAGAATGAAACGTCGGCCGCAGTGGTGTGCGAGCAAGGCATCTTATGACTTTCATTGCGTGCGTGATTGAATTGATTTCGCTTTTGTGATTTCGATGGTGTAGATATGGCTCTGGAGCTAGATCTCGTTTAGGCAGCCTTTAAACATCGTGCGCGATTGGTCGGGAGTGTAGGAGCGTCCAGGAAAATTAGATCATCCTACAGCTTTTAGCGAATCAACCTGGAAGAATAATCATGATGAAATAGGGTCGGTAGGTACACGAGCTTTGGTTTCCCTTGCTTTCGAAATTTCGAAAGGTGGGTACCGCCGGAAATAACCACATTCGTTCATGAGATATCAGCGCGCCTTCAATTCATGTTCTATCTCTCATCCATTTCAACGTTGCATATCGAAGGGAAAATTAATTAGTCTAGCTGAAGTCTATTCGGTCTAGACATTTGCGCAACCAATCCACGGGCCTGTAGAATACAGTCAGCTTTTGCTATGTATGTATGGGCGGGCGACATCACACCTTCTTTTCACAAGCCATGGCGCTAGTAAGTGTTACCTGCCTCTTTCATTGAACTATGCCAGAGTCCATCATTGGAAAGATGCACAACATTGCGTAGAAATCCAATCAATATGTACGTTCGGAATTCGTGATTAGCGAAATTCTGCTATTTCGCTGATAGAAGCATCCATGGTGTAGCTCACCTCTGGATAGATAGCTATCGTAGCTGTCTATTGCATGCGTGCTAAGCGACTGCTCTGAGACCATGACGAACTAATTTTGAAATTGCGGACTTCCACATTACTTAGCCTTCCAAAGTATTCAGGTTGCTCTTTTGTAACATCTGTATCATTTAATACACAATCTTTTTCCCTGTTAAGTATGAACGGACTGCTATACAATAATTATACAGGGACACCAAAGAAATTGGGTATATCGTTTCTTCTAAGATGCAATCCGGTTACTGACGGTGTTTTCTCACAATCTCTTCTTTCAACTCTTTCTTGATCCTCGAGACGGTTCCTACACCACCATATCTGAATGACACACGTCAGCACCTGTTGACTATGTAACAAGACCGGGATTTAAATTAAGTCAGAGAAAAGACAGCAAAGGAACTGCGTCCATGAGCCCAACGGTGTTTCCTAGGTCACATTCCCCAGCGGCCCAAGAGAATGAGGCCTCGGCTTACCACGTTAGTGTGAGCCAGACTCGGAAGAGTTGCGACGAAGGATCAAGAGATTGTATACCTGCCTTTGATCTGCCTCAATTCTCTTCGGCTTTGGGGAAAATGACCTAGGTTTTGGTTTCATAAACCAGTTAATGCGGCAAACCTAGGAATTAAAAAAAGGCAGACATTGAAACTTACATCAGAGCGGTGTAAATTTGAGCAACGTCCGCGCCAGCACCCAGCACTTCTAGGGCCTGTTTTCCATTTGTGATACCACCGGTAGCAAAGATGGCCTTCTGCGATGGCGTTATATCCTTTCCTTCAGTAGATGAGGGAGGACCTTGATCGAGGAGGGTGCGATATCTTTTCACAAGACTTAGCGTCCGACTGAACATCGCTGGTCCCGAGAAGCCACCTTGCTCTGTGAGGGTTTTGCTTTCTTTGGCCGATAGTTTGATATCTTCGGGAATGAGATTCTGCCGCCTGTTGGTGGTATTGCCGACTATGACACCGTCAACACCACTTTTCCAGATTGCCTCCACAATCCCCTCAATCTGTTCATCCTGATCCTCGTCAGGGGATACCTTGACCATGACCTTTGGCTTCGTTTTTCTGTTCGTAGCACGCGCAGCACCAACGACAGCTTCGAGAATTTTCGTCAACGGCTCCACTCTCTGGAGCGTTCTCAGTCCAGGAGTATTTGGACTGCTGACATTGACCACCAAGATGTCTGCGTAAGGTGCCAATCTCTCGACACAGTAAACGTAATCTTGTCGAACCGCCTCGATGTCGCTGTCCTTGGTGTCCTTGTTCTTCGCAATCTGGACAGCCAGCAATTTCCCCTCAACCAAACTTCCGGGTGGAACTCCCGCCGCACCATCCAGTACCAATCGCTCTGCGCCTTCACCAGTTCCTAGGCCACTCTTGTAAGCGAAAAGGCGAACCCTTTCTCGAAGTCGTCGTGTGATATCGTCCGCGCCCAGGCTATTTAGTCCATATCGATTGATCAACGAGTTTTGAGTCGCAATTCGGAACACTCTCGGCTTGGGGTTGCCATCCTGAGGACGTGGTGTGATGCCTCCAACCTCCACGATTGCAGGTCCCAGTGCCATCAACGCGTCTGGTATTTCAGCCAACTTGTCAATCCCTGCCGAAGTTCCAATAGGGTTCTGCAGCATTTGTCCAAATAATGGTACCCTGATGTCTGGATCCTTTGCATCTCGCACAGCAGAATTTCGTTCGCGGGGGTTGATTCCAAAATCGTAGAGAGTCTTGAGCGCTTTTGTGCCGGCATGATGTGCATCCTCGGCATCAGGATACAACCATCGTATTGCCCTCGGAACGACCCATCTGTGTACTCCAGCACGAGTGTCAGTGATATAAAGGTAAGTTCCAGCCGCGAATATTGTCAGAGAAGTGCCGTAGACCAAATTGCGGACTCGAGTGCTGGTAGGACCAGCCGTAGCAGCGGTCGAGGCGGATCGGACAGAGTGTGCTCGTGCGCATGTTGGCAGCTGTCGTGGCCGCGATTGAGAGAAGAGGGGATGATGTAGAGGTGATTGCGAGCTGCGCAGGACGCGCAAGGAGGGTTGAGACATCTTAAGGAGGAAAATTCATGGAGGTTGGAGGGCCAATGTCTGGGGAGACTTGGTGGAGGTGCAGTTCCGAAATTTCGAAGCCGCCAAGCAATATGCGGGATGCCATTCGGAGTTTGCGGTGACCCACTTTTATTGTCTGCCAGCCCCTCAAAGATCTCAGACGACTTTTCACTTCTCGATCTCAGAACATAGCATTTAGATATTGATGTCTAGGTCATTTGTATGGAAATAGATATTAATTTCGAAAAGTGTTTCCTAATTTTAAATCCCATTTATCAATTTTTTACACGGCAGTCATGGCATGTATTCTATCGGGAACTTCAACTGGTCTTGAGAGCTTGGGTCGATTCGGTAAAATACAAATAAAAATATTATTCTAGTTGAGGTATTGGTAGTTAAATCGGATGTGAGTGAAGACATATTTTCATTTAGCACTTGGCAAGGGAAGTAGAGTTATGCGAAAGTTGTAGCTTACAACACAGCACCAAATATCTACGATTGGTATTCCCTATTCGCCTCACAATTTCAGAACATTAAACCCTTTGAGAGAATATTGTCATTCTCATTCCAGAAATACGCTTTCAACTATACAGAAACTCAAAGCCCCAACAAATGGCTCATACTGGTTAAGTGACTCTTATGCATCACCCCGTGCAATGAAGCTCTCAAATATAAGAAAGAATGATTACGTAGTATGGTAAGCCAACTATTACAATTTGCACAATAGATACTATACCTCTTCTCTAAGGCAAATAGCCTCCTGGAAATGACAAGCTTTATTAGTACCCGCTTGTCGGAACGTAACTAGAATGATTACTGTAGCGCGGCACTAGACCAAGTAAATGGCACCACGAAAAACTCCACCCCAAAAAATTTTACAATCCTTTCCAAAATAAAACAAATAATTCTCCAACATATACAAACTTGCCGACCTCAGCAATATCTGGACAAAACACCCACCATGGAGAATCCACCTCCATACAGCCATCAACCTCTCGACACTTCCACTAATGCGTTATTCTCCCTACCACCAGATCCCGAAAAAGACAGTTCCATCAATCTTCAACGCAGCGCGTCTTCATGGAGCAGCAACAAATCCTTCAACTCCCAAATCGAGTTCTCCGGTCAAAATCAAGTGACCTATCGGCTAAAATGGACCATTGAACCAATCGCAACGTCCCCGCCAGAAGATTCACCAGATTCTCCCAATTATTTGTCAAAAGAAGAACTTGCGATCCTCGTTCCAGCCAGAAGAACATACCTAGGTTATTTTTTCTCGGGGGGTCCTGTCGCTTGTGTTCTAGGGATGGATATCAGCGCCGCAAGGGTTCGTGATTTTCTCTTCCCTTCTTCAAGTTCATATTGCCGGTCCATCGTTCGTTTTTTTCATTGGGGAATCACCTACTCACCCAAACCCGAAAGGTAGTTCCTGTTCACCAAAAATTATGATCCGGCCTTGGACAGCCGCCCTTGGGGCCTAAGAAGCGAAAATGCAGCCATTTTGGTCTGTGCTATTGGCCTTATATCCTGTCAAATCATGGGATGGATTTACGCTCTCGTCCTTTTCCAAATCCATGAGCGGCGATTCAAAAGAACCCATGGTGGGAAAAAAGATGTAGAAGCCAAAACAGAGAAGCTTGGAGCAGCCGCTATGACGACCAAGGCGACGCTATTTGACAAGAAAGGCCATCTCAAGGGCCGGCTTTCGGATGCGCTGTGGAGGCGTATAGAAAATGATATTGCTCCTTGGTACACATATGTGTTCTGCGCAGTAGGATTCGCAGTTGCTGGTGTAACAGTGGTCTTAATTCCGGGCTTAGAGGAAAAGAATTAGATAATCAAGGGTTCGGGCAATGACAACGAACACATTATAACATTAAAGTCAGCGAAGTCCGACTGTATCTCAAAGTGCCCAAAAATATCACAAAAACCAAGTGTCGGCCGTGTGAAAACCATGAAGGGCTACCAACGACAGGCTGCCTCATTAATTAGTTTAAAGCACCGCGCTTCTACGGTAGTGCAACGAAGCTCCCACGAGTAGTGCCATATCAAACTATACTTAAGAAGCGAAACCACCTTGACTCTTTTCCAAAAATTTTCCAAAAAGAAAAAGAAAGATGCTTTTTTGAAGCGACCCCACGACAAAAGTTCTCGTTTTCACAAAACAAAACTCCCCCACAATAGCGTATTCCAGATGGATCAAAATGCCAAGATGATTTTTGAACCTTAATTTAAGCTTTTTAGGTTCGGAATCGGAACCGGAGTCGCTAGATGTGGCTGAAAATGAAGCTATTCCTCTTTGAGCGTTCAAAAATCTCTAAAGTGGATCAAAAAGAAGGAAAAGAATCAATTCTTTCAAAGTGCAATGCACGTAACTGGCGCTGTAGGGTGACTTGTTAAGGTTTGAGATGTATTTTTGGACCCATATAAAAGAATGGAAAGAATTGGCAAGCTCTTAATTCATGATTCTTTCAAAAGTGACCTTGGCGTTTTGATCCACCTGGAATACGCTAATGGAGAACCCACCTCCATACGACTCTCCGCCAGCATACACCTCAATAGATATCTCTATCGTTCTTCCACAAACCACAAATGCACGCAGCACTCAAAATGAGTCATCCAGTCAAAACCCAATGGCACATCAAACAAATCGAAGGGACTCAATCTCAAAGTCCTCCGTACAACCCGATAATACTCTCACAAAGGAAGAACTCGCCATCCTAATTCAGCCTAGAAGATCAAATATGGGCCGTTTTTTGGTCTTTACCACTAGCATTTGGCCTCTAATGATTGAGTTCCATGCCGCAATGGTTCGTACCTGCATTTTTTTCATGCAAAAACTCATACCAGCCTTGCATTCCCCAAAGAGAGTGAACATATTACTTACACAAACACAATTGCAGATAATATATGCTCAGAAAACGAACAACCCAGCGTTGGAAAGCACCCTCAGGAAAATCTTTGAACAGGGAATTGTATTCGAGTACCCAGGCATGGTCATAATGATAGTTCTAAGTAGCTATTATATTCAGGTCCTGTTGGAGAATGAGAAGCAGCGATTGGAAAAACTGTACAACCTAGCAGACGAAAAAGAGGATTGTGAGATTGCAGAGCGTGATGGGATGGCTCTGGCACCCAAAGGGAAAGTGTTTGACTCCCGGGGTGGCTTGAAGCCACAGGTCGAATTGGAATTGCGAAATCGGTTGCAGAAGGCTTGTGGTGTTTATTACATGCTCGCGTTTATGATGGTTTTGGCCGTATTTGCTGGTGGTGTTTTCCCGTTCGTACTTGAATGAACAAGTTTCTCCCGGAACAGAACCTCTCCCGTTTTCAGAGCCACTTTCAACCTGATTCCTACACAGAAATAACGCAAGCACCAGATGAAAACCGCAAAATAAAAACAATACTACCCTAAATGCCACTAGCTTGTCTATTTTCCCCATGAGAACAGGCAGTAACCGAGAAAGAAAACTCTGCTAGTCAAGCTAAAAAAAACCGGCCTAGAACTAAAAGAACAATACTAACGGAATCCGAACCCACATCAAAAAAAAACTACTCTATATAAGAGAAAGAAACACCTTTCATCCCTCCAACTGCCATATTTTACCTTGTCGTATGCGTTTCCTAACAGCGACCCAGCTGGGCGGTTTTGGTGGACGGCAAAGCTGGTATTTTGAGTGTATGGCTTGTATGTTGACTCGATCGTGCAAGGATACATGAAGAGTCAAAGGTTTCAGCAGCAGGTGGCGAGCTGGCACCCTTGGGTGATTGAGGACTTTGAGAGGTTGGGCTACCTCGTAGATATGGATTGGCAGAGACGTTGAGATGTTGAAACCCCTCAAAAAGAGAGTGACGGCGTCGACGAGGCTTCTTTTGGGGAGGAGATGCAGTTGACAGAGAATGTATGCAAAATCGAGCCTCGAAGGGTTGAAGGGATGTCTGTCGACTTGTTTATCGAGCGAATAGCCGTATGTAGAGGCAAGATGGGCATGATGTGTCGATTTGGGCTGATGAACTACCGGGCAATAGTAGTAAGGAGCAAGCATGAGGCAAAGTGCTGCGAAATCTGGGACTTTGGGTGGCAGAGAAAGCAGTTCGCCAGCCTGTCCGGACAAGGGCTGTGGACATTGTGACTTACGGACATGCACAGGAAGGTTTTTGGCTATTGGAAATGGCAATTGTAGGTGGCATAGGTGCAAGAGCTAGCGTTTCGGGGCGCCGGATAGTCATTTTGTAGAAGAGCCACCAGAGCTTGATTGGAATTTGCAGAAGCTGGTGGCAGAAAGTGTTGGAGCGAATTCATGGTCCACCTCAGGCCTTCTAACTATTTCTCTGTTTCGGGCTAGCTCCTTTGATCAGGAGGCCTATATAAGGCCCCTATTCGTGGCTAGAGTATAGTCCTAAATGCCTACCGATCCTACATAGCTAAATTACCTCATCAGGTTTTGAGCCCTTGCACTACACGCGCACCTCCGGTTAATAGAGAATTAGAAGGAGCCTCTAAAAAGTAGCTTCTTCACTCCCACAATTAAAGGAACTCAGCAACGGAAGCACCACACAAAACATCATCAAAAGCATCAAAATCGATGGACAATACAAGCCTCACGAAGAGCAAAAAAGAGTAGAAAGCAACGAAAAGGATACAAAAACCTTATACGAAGATCCAGAAAAAAAGAAATCAAATACCAGAACTAGGATACCTGATACCAGTACTCGAACCTTACGAATACATACCACATCTCCTCATCCAAGAGTACAACATCGATCCGATTCATCATTTCATCATATCAATACCGACCTCTCAAATAAAGATTTAGTCCCGTTCAAGCACCGTCACACAAAGCCACTCACTATAACCACCCGACAAATAAGATTAGGAGGAGAAGACAAAAGGGTAAGAAAGCTTAGGACAAGAGGGATTAGAAGCTAGACTTCTATAAAAGAAATAAAAAGCAGCTTATACTACAAAACAAGACTCCGGAAGAAATCATAACTATCATTACACATCACAAAAACGCAACAATAGAGGCCTAAGAACACGAACTAGAGATGAAGCACCAAGGGGCCCAAGCTTAGGACGACGTTAAATCGAAGAAACATCAAAGGGGTACTAAGCTCTAAAATCAGAAGTGTTTGGCTGATGTTAAATGCTAAAAAAATAATCGACAATCGATCAAAGAAAAGGAGGCGTCCACGATTCGAATCATGAAGCAAGAGACGGCCGAGATATTACAACGTAATCAAAACAATCAATTACAACCAGTCAGCCCTTCCCGGACAAAAAATATCACCCTCTCTTCGAAGATAGGCTTCGATAAGGAGGAGTGTTGGAGCGAATTCATGGTCCACCTCAGGCCTTCTAGCTGTTTCTCTGTTTCGGGCTAGCTCCTTTGATCAGGAGGCCTATATAAGGCCCCTGTTCGTAGCTAGAGTGTAGTCCTGAATGCCTGCGGATCCTACACAGCTGAGTTGCCTCATCAGAAAGCTCCACATGATATTTCATGATCTTGTGGTAAGAGACCCATCGTGGGGGTAAGGTATGGAAAGTTACCATTCGTAAAGTGGTATATGCCGCGACTTAGGCGAAGGATGAGTTGGGGTATGTATCTGCAGCCAGAGCGTCAGTATTGAATGCTGTAATTTCTCTGTGGAGAGGGACATACTCATCAACCACATTGCTATGATTCCCATAGATGTGAATCCATTGGCTTCACCGGAGGTTCCTGAGACGTACAGTTGCAGATGTTTTGATTTCTTCTGGTTGAATTTCGCATCGAGGGAGAGTTCGGGTACCCATCCATCCCAATGTTTGTCATTTCGCGGGTCATTGTGTAAGAGTACAAGAGAGAATGGAGGTCAAAACGGGAGAGGTTCTCCCGTGACAGAGTCTCTCCCGTTTTCGAAGCCACTTTCATTTTGACCCTCATTGTGTAAGATCATGAAGAGAGAATTAGTTAGATAAATGACAGATGAACAGACGACAACAGCTATCTCTCCCGAAAACGAGAACTCTCCCGTTTTGCACTTCATAATCATTACAACAGAACGTGTATGAAAATTGAGGCCAAAATAGGAGATACTACATTCATCGAGTACCGTAGAGAGCACACATCCAGGATCTCACCTTTGAATCTCCTGTAAACCAAGGTGGAAACCGTGCTGCCGTCGCCGCCTGCCGCGCCGTAAGATTTACCGAGCCGTCTATTAATACCTGGTCGCGCTTCGGCCAATCGGTAAGAAACAGTCAGAAATGTGCTTTTGTTCTTCTCGGGTGTTGCACCAGTTGGTTCCTTCGACTCGCCTCTCAGCATTTGATCGCTTTCAAAACGAACTCGTCGCTTCATCAGCAGTAGAAACAAGTTTGCGCAAAGTAAAGATTCAAACGAAGTGTTCAAGCAGTCAAGTCGGGTCCGCGGTCCGTGCTCACATCGGCTCCACATCGGCTCCACATCGGCTCGGATCAACACGTCGGCATTCCGAGTTTCGGTCGGATAAAGAGCCTGAACGCCTCGAGGTTCCTCGACTTTCTTCGTGGAACATCAGGATGAGTTTCGCAAGCCGGGATTTTGCCCTGGGCAAAGTCTTAAGGACGTCGACGCGATGTACAAAAAGACGCGTTTCTATCCCCAGACGCTGGAACAGCACCTTCGAATCCAAGCCGTACAAACCGGAGCCGAAATCGCAGCCAGGGCCTAAAGGGGCATCTGCCCAGTTTTCACCAGCGGTAGCGTTGGGCATTGGGGCGGCCATCGGCCTTGCTTTCACGACTGGGAGAGCATTTCAGAAAGCACGACAGCTGAACATCGACTATGAACGAGACGATAAATTTCGACCTCCGAAATATGGAAGCAACCAGGATATGCTCAAGGTAAGATTAATTTGCGGCAAAGCGATGAGAACAACCCAAATTAATGATATATTAGGCTGTCAAGGAGATTCAAGATGTCCTGGGCCAAAGCAGCATCAGCATAGACGAAGAAGACCTGAAACTCCATGGCTTCTCGGAATGGTCGCCAGCGAGTATTGACACGCTCCCAATTGCCGTTGCTTTTCCCAAGTCTACTGAGGAAGTCTCAAAAATTGCCAAGATATGTCATAAGTATAAAGTGCCCATGATTGTAAGATAAAAAGTCTCCTTTCTTTGGGTTCTGTCGACCTTATGTACTTTGAATCTCCTCAAATGTGCATAATTACTCAACTCAATTCCGGAAATTCTGAATTAATGAAATACTGACGTTCAAATATAGGCATTCTCCGGCGGAAGTAGTTTGGAGGGAAACTACTCTGCTCCACATGGGGGTATCAGCATTGATTTTGCGCATATGGACAAGGTTCTGGCATTTCATGAAGAGGACATGGATATTGTGGTGCAGGTATGTATTTTCTGGGCACTTCTTTCAAGTTTTCACTTAATATCATCAACACATTTGCGGAACAATGGCCATTGCCTGGTTTGCTTTCATTTTCCAACCTTTCTTTTACCTTCACTTTTCAATAATATCCAAAGTAGAGATGCTAACTCCGAGGTGCCAAACTCTAGCCAGCTTGTGGATGGGTTGACCTCAATACGAAAATTGCAAGCAGCGGCTTGTTCTTCCCCGTTGACCCGAGTCCCAGTGCAAAATTCGGAGGTATGGTCGGCACGAACTGTAGCGGAACCAATGCAGTGCGTTATGGCACGATGAAAGACTGGGTCCTAAACCTCACGGTAGTGCTCGCCAACGGCGAAGTGATCAAAACTCGAGGACGTCCAAGGAAATCCGCAGCTGGATACAATCTGAATGGCATCTTCGTCGGCTCAGAGGGAACCCTGGGACTTGTCACCGAGATCACCCTGAAACTCGCAGCCATCCCAAAAGAGCAGAGCGTAGCAGTCGTCACTTTCCCCACCATCCGCGATGCAGCATCAACAGCCACTGCTGTTATGAGAGCTGGTGTTCCCGTAGCTGCCTTAGAATTCCTCGACGAGACGCAAATGGCTGTTCTGAACAAAGGAAGCTACACTGCACCGAGGTTCTGGAAGGAGGTGCCAACACTATTTTTCAAGTTTTCGGGTACCTCCGGGAGTATCTCCGATAATATCAAAGAGGTTCAAGCAATCTCAAAGAATCACAATCGCTTGAGTTTTGAGTTTGCGAAAGATCGGAAAGAACAGGAAATCATCTGGTCTGGCAGAAAGCAGGCTCTGTGGAGTCTTCTTGCTGCAAGACCAGAGGGTACCGAACTTTGGACTACTGACATCGCCGTGCCGGTCTCGAGGTTGGCGGACATGATTGGTAAGCAAACTTCTCCTTCTCTCACCCATTGTCATACATTCAGCCATATTCGTGTAGTGCTGTCCTCTCTCACGCAGAATCTCACTACCCACTCCTAGATTCTATGCCATTACAGCAAATTTTGCAATTCACAAGACTAACAACCACACCAGAGGAATCCCGCAAAGGCCTAAAAGAACTCGGTCTCTTCTCCTCCATCGTCGGCCACCTCGGCGACGGTAACTTCCACGAAGCTATCATGTACCACCGCACCGATCCAAAAGAGACAGCCGCCGTTGACACGCATGTGAAAAGCATGATTGTCAAGGCTCTTGCAATGGAAGGGACTTCTACTGTACGTCCACTTACATCTCCTTCCCAACCCCATCTCATTCCATAAATCCCCCTTTCCTTCCATATATTCACCTCTCTTTCCTCTTCTTCGTCAAGTCGTAAGCCCAAAACTGACAACCAAACAAGGGCGAACACTCGATTGGCTATTTCAAAAAGGACGAGCTCCTCCAAGAAGTAGGACCGGATACGCTGAACGTCATGAAGAGCATCAAACAATCGCTGGATCCACATTGGCTTATGAATCCGGGCAAGATTTTCGATACGCCGGTACACCATGGGAGGGTTTGGAGATGGCAGAAGTAGAGAGAAGTATCGTGTGGTATACTGTATTTCTGGGTCAGAATTCTTGTTTTGTATAACATTAATCTCTACTTGCAGAAAATTTCCATACATATTACACTACAGTACAATTGATTCCACCTTGGTATAGCATCAACCTTTCCTAACAAGCAGGCACAAAAGCAATACCCGTACAATCCCCTACATCCTCAAACAACGTCCTCTTCCCCGTCCCATCCAAATTCGCGGAATACACCCCACCTAACAGATCCGTAAAATACAACTTCCTCCCCCCCTCATCAATAGCCAATCCGATGGCCTCATGTAACTTCCTCGTCAAAACCCTTCTCTCATACTTACCAGCGCTGACATCCAACACCATCGTATTAACCGTATTCCCAAACGGCGGATCTCCCCTATCCGTCCAATACAGATTCCTCCCCTCAGAATCGAGATGCAAATCTATAGGTTCTGGTAACCCATCTAAGAGAGTTTCGATATCGCTTCGTGCTGAGGGTGTGCTGTTTGGGGGGAGGGTGATTGGGGCGCGGAGGATTCGACCTTGGGAGGCTTTGGAACCGCCTTTTTGAGTCCAGTATATCCACCCGTTTTTGGAATCGACGGCGATGCCGACGCACCATGTTTTTTTGTCGTTGCGGTCTGATTCAGTGGTTCCGGTTTCGATGAGAGTTTCGATGTTTGAACCATCAAGCGAGCAGCGCATTACACGCATTCCCTCGCGATCACACCAATACATTTTCCCCTCTGAGAGGGTGAGTTGTTTGGGCGTCATAGTTATTCCCGGTGGTATGATGGTGGTTATGTTCTTCCCGTCTTTGATATCGCAGCGTTGGATTGAGCCGTCGTTGGAGAGGAATGTCGAACCCATGTTTGTCCAGTATAAATGTCCATTTGCAACGTCGGCGACGATGCCGTCGGGGGCGTGGGTTAGGCCTGTGACTAATTCGACGAGATCTGAACCGTCGACGGTGGATGATAATATGCGGCCATCACGACTTGGGTAGGAAGAGAGGTCGACGTCGAGGAAGTAGAGGCGGGCTGGGGTTGTGGAATGCATGATGGGGTTTTTGAGTAAGGGGAGAGATGGGATGAGATGAGATAGGATGAGACGAGATTTTTTGATATGAGTATTTGAGATTCAAGTGAAAATGAGTTTATAAGAGCCAACCACTTGGCCAGAAAAAACCTGTGTCACAAAGCGCCATTTATAAGAACTTCCTCACTTAAGAAAAGCGCCCCTCTCCCCGGGAACTGAAAGCGAAAACCGAAATAAAAAAAATCAATAGAAGTTACAAGCTGAAAACATGACGACAAATATCGAGTTTTCTCCGATACGCCCGTATGAGAGTTTGCACGACTCATGTTTCTGGAGTGTTTTCCTTGATGAATGCTGATGGAGTATTGTGCAAGAAGACTGGAGGGTTTGAAGGCCGAAGAGCGAGATGTATGGTGGAGTTTGTTGTTGGTATTTTGGAGGAGGTGAGTTTGTGTGACCTGGAGGGGTTGCTGCCGAGGCGCCCCCAAATTTTTGATTTTTTTGGCGAGGGTTTGCAGTGATGTCATGGGGTGTCTACGGTGGTCTGCAGCGACCGCGTTTGCGCGTCGCGTCTCCTATCTTTTAGCCTTCGAACACGATACGAGTCAACGCTGCTCAGGCAACCTTCTATGGTGAGAGTACACCATTCGAAGTCAATCGCGATCCCACGCATCACCAGTGGTGACATGAAGACATCGTCAATTGCTCAAATTTGGAGCGGCATGATGGACGACAGGACGTATGAACGAAAGTTGTGGTGACAAGATTCTTTTCTTCTTCTTTTATTTCATCTATCTACAGTTTATTTGCTCAGCCCATCTGCACTTTCTTCTCTTCCACATCAGACCTAACTCCTAGCAACCCGATAATGGCCTCATCTCTCTGGTTTACCAGCTCCTCGAAACTTCTTCCATCAACAACCTCCCTCGTACCATCAACCCATTTCTTCCTCAACTCATCATCCACCACCGGGTCCTTTTCAGCATACCAAGTCATCGCTGGAGCGAGCAAGTGATCCGCAAAATGCTCGATACCTCCTTTTCCACCACCAAGGTGAAAGAGCAGACTCGGGCCCATCACACCCCATCTCAAACCAGGTCCATACCGCATCGCATCTTCAATGGCAGAAACCTCACAGATGTCTTCCTGTAGCAGGTACATGATTTCGCGCATCAAGGCTCCCTGGAGTCGGTTGGCGATGTGACCTCTCGCTTCCTTCTTGACCTGGACGGCCTTCTTTCCGAGATTGTTATAAAATTCGAGGATGCGATTGACAGTTTCAGTGGATGTCTGATTTCCTCCAACAATCTCGACTAGGGGGATAAGATGCGGTGGGTTGAAAGGATGGGCAATAACACATCTCTCTGGTATGGACTCTGGTTTCAGTCCCTCCTGAATCGAAGAACAACTCAACCCGGAAGACGAAGTTGCAATGATGACATCTTCCCGTACATGTTTCGCGATATTGTTGAACAGCTCTTGCTTGAAGTCGAGTTTTTCTGGTCCATTCTCCTGTACGAGATCGGTCTCCTTCAAAGCCTCTTCAAGATTTGTGGTGAAAATGATATCGGAAGCTTTCGCATTGGAATTTGGGCAGTTATTGAGACGTTTTAGAACTGGCAAAGCACCATCGACTAGGTCGATGAGGAAGTCTTTTGCTGCTGGGTTGATGTCAAATGCGACAGTTCTTATGCCGTGAGCGATATAGAGAGCTGCCCACGAAGCACCAATTGACCCGCAACCGATGATTGTCACTTTCTTGATGGGACTTGAAGCTGACATTTCGATGATTTGAAGAAAAGTCTGATGATGTGATATGTGATGGATTTTTGGGATATGAATGTAGATTTGGGTCTAGATGTGTACTTCTTCAAGATGGGGAATGGCCAGGTATTTGCAGGACTCGATATCTTATATATGACTAACGTGCCGTCTAGGAAACCATGCTATTTTCGCCTTCTCCGCTTGTATCAACACACATCTTTGCCTTTTCCCCCGACTGCAAGTTCTTCAGTCTAAAATTTCTTCACAACTTTATGCTTTGGTCTAGCTATTGCGGGTCGGCCCGCCCAACCCGACGAGCCGTCAAAGTTCATACGGCCGTTGAATGACGCCGCCAAGGGTATGCTTGTTTGCAACTCAACATTTCGCGCGCAAAATCCCTATACTGATTTTCATATTTCTTGAACTCGAGAGGATTTCGACGTCACACAAAGTTAGGTGACTCGTGCATCCGGCTGTTATTCGGGGCAAAGGAGGCTCTCCAGGAGAGAAATTCCGGGCCGATTTGTGGTATGTGCACGAACACTACTTCCTACTTGGAAATCAATAGACTTGAATCCCCTTCCATTTAAGGTGGAACTCGGAAACGGCTCGTCATTTTTCACAATTACATTGAGTCCCCATTATTTTCTTTTTTGCTTCTAGAAGCGCTCCATTTCATTATCTAGCTCGGACGGGCCGGCAGCATACATAACATTCTCGCCGTCCATCCAAATGTATATATGCACCAAGCCCGCTTCACTCTTTCCCTTTTTGTTGTTCAACTCAAACATTCAAGCTATCTGACCTAAAAATACTTGCTTCATATTACAATACAACTCAATCGTCATGGTCGCTCAACATCAAACAACGCATTCAGTCTACGGACCTGGTACCTTTACCGACAAGGAATTCACACCAGTCCCGGAAGATACCCAGAGAATCTTCAACATTCTTGTGGGACAGACCCCGGGGTTCACCACCGATAACAACGCACTTTCCAAAGTCCGCTTCGAGGGCGATGCCTTTCCTGTCATTCCAGGGCCAATCAAAGCGGTATCAGTCGCAGCAGCTCTTCACGCCATGACTGGCGTCGTTGCCAACGAAATCCTGTCTCAAAGAGGCCTCCTCGAATCAAAGACTGTCACCGTCAACACAACTCATGCAGGATTCTGGGTTGCTACTATTGGGTTTGGTTATTTGGGAGGCAATCATTTAATGTCTCTCGACAAGGATGCATCTTCTGGGATCCCAGATTATCAGCAGGGCTGGTATGATAAGCCACTCAAGTACCGTGGAACCGCAATCTACCCAACCAAGAATCCAGAGGTGTGGTATCAAATCCACGGGTCTCTCGCCGCTGAGCCCATGCTGAAGTCAATGGGAATTGACACCGAAACACCATGCGCGAGCAATGAAGAAGCATGGGAGCGCATCGCCAAGTACACACGTACTAAGAGCCCGGAGGAACTCGAGTTGTTCAATGTTTTCAATGGAAACTGTGGCAGCATCTGCTTCACACCAGAGCAATGGAGCAAGACTGAGATGGGTAAAGCACTTGCTGCTCGTCCCTTCGTCGACGTTCGACCTCAATTGCATGCAGCTCCAACACCACATATCGCTTTCCCACCGGTCAACCCAGCCGACAGGCGACCATTGGCCGGAATCAAGGTCGTCGAAATGACAAGAATAATTGCTGGACCAACTATCGGCAATATGCTTGCAGCTTATGGTGCATATGTGATCCGTATCAATGCCAAACATCTCATCGACATCAACATGTTCCAACTTACCCTCAACGGCGGCAAGCGCACCATCCCTCTTGACATTCGCCAAGCCGAAGATCTCGCTCACCTCAAGTCCCTCCTCAAAGACGCCGACGTTTTCGTCGAAGGCTTCAGAATCAACAAGCTTCCCAAGTACGGCCTCGGTCTCAACGATATCCTTCAAATGGCCGCCGAACGCAAGAAGGGCTATGTCTACGTCTCCGAGAACTGCTACGGCACAGATGGCCCATACGCAGAACGACCCGGCTGGCAACAAATCGCCGATACCGCCTCCGGTGCAGCTTACGTTCAAGGCCGCGCTCTGGGTCTGGCAGATAATGAAGTCGTGCTTCCATCACTGCCAATCTCCGACATGACGACTGGCCTCGTCGGCTGTCTCGAGACTATGATGGCTCTTCGTGATCGCGCCACAAAGGGTGGAAGCTACCACGTCCACTCCTCCCTCACCACCGTCAACACTTTCGCCTTGAAGCCCGAAATCGGACTTTACCAACCAGAAATCGTAAAGCAGAATCAGGAGCGCTTTCAGTGGGCACCAATGCGAGCTGCTCATCACGTTCTTGATCTCCTTGTTACTGTCTTTGACGGCTGGAAGAGAGTTTTCCCTGAGCAGTTGAAGGAGGGTAGTGATATGTATCAAAACTTCGAGACTTCGGAGTTTGGAGGGAGAAGTTTGGCTGTTTTGAAGCCGGTTGTAAGGTTGGATAATGAGAGTCAGCCCGAGTGGAGGAGTCCTAGTGTGCCGTATTGTATGAGTAAGAAGGAGGATATTAAGTGGTTGTCGTGAGTCATAGGGGGTTGGTTTAATTTGTTTTGTTGGGAATATTATGGGTAAGCTGGTGCGGCATTTTCTGGTTGGAATTGGGAGGTGGTTGTATATTATCAAATGGCTTATTCCTTGTGATTGTTTGAAAGTTTGTCGACTGATATCGATCTCTAGTGAGACTTGATCCTCTTCATCTTGATGTGCGCCTGGAGGTTTCAGTATGGCATCATGCAGCGAGACAGAGAATCAGAATTGGCATAGTGTGCTATTTTACGATATCTCGTTTGGTCACAATGGTTAAGATGACGTGACTTGAACATTCTTTCACTTTAACTCTCCTCCGCTCAGCTTTCTGTATACGAATTCTCAGCCCTTCACTCGCAAAATAACCCATCATTCACCTCCGGCACTCCTCAACTCTCGATTCACCCATCCTTCACTAGCGCACTTCAAGTTCCCTTCGCTGGTCCATAATGAGCAGTATAACCTCCGGGTAATTCCTTGAGCCCTAAAACATCGAAGATATCAGATTAGCAAGTATCACCACCAACACCACCCCATTCCAAATTCTTCCAGGCTAACAAAAACTCACATCCACCACCCCCAACATCCTCCCCCACCGTATCCTTCACACTACAAGCATTCATCGCACTTGTCCCCTGCGTCTTCGGATTCGCCGCCGGACAAGAAACCACACACGCATCATCCATCAAATCCTGCAACGCCGTTCCTTGCCATCCAAACACATAATCTGCGTGATTCGCATAGCCTGTCGCGTCGCCGAAAGACCAGACGAATGGTTGACTGCCATCCGTGGGCCAGTCGGCTGGGTTGTTGAAGCGTGAGGTGTCCCATACTACTTCGAAGAGCACTTGGGGTATACGGACGGGGTGGGTGGTGGGGCATGGGCCGTTGGATTCGAAGGTTCCGTTGGCGGGGTAGGAGAGGTGGGAGGTGTGGTCTGGGGAGTCGAGGTTGACGCCGTCCCAGCAGCTGGGGAGGTGAGTTTTGGGGAGATGGGTTGGATAGGGGGGAGCTTACGTGGGGAAGCGAGCGTTGACCATTATGCCTGCTTTACAGGTTGTGTTTGGGAATTGGAGCATCTCCGGAGCTCGAGTTGAGGCGTCGGCCATGCAGGTATAGGTTAGTTGGCGGAATTGAGCCACTTCTGCTTTAGTTCGTGCTGTCACATCGCCGATAAACATTCGGAATCCCTATTCCCCTCATTCATCAACTCCAACTCCAAAATCCAAACTCAACCAACAACAACAAGATCTTTCACTTACAGGTTGAAACGCCGTAACCTTACTCTTCTGCGCCGTATCATACAACGCATCCTGCATATAATAAACCGTAATGCCCCCATTCGCCCCCGCAATCTGACTCGCCTGCGGAACCCTCGTGTACGTGCCATTTCGCGCTCGGAAATACATGACGGCTGTCCAGTAGTTGGAGAAATCTTGGCTGAAGGAACAGGTTGTGCAGGTTGAGGTATTGGATATGTCGCGGTTTGGGTCCATGGTTGCGTTGAAGGAATTCTATGGACTTGTGAGTAAGGTTTGGAGGGGTTGAGGGTGGGAAAGGGGGGAGAGGGAAAAAGGGAAAGGGGTGGAGGGATACGTACACCGCCGACGATTTGATGGACGTGGCTGGATGGGATTTGGCCTGGGTTTACTAGGGGATCGAGTCTTTCTGTTACTAGTTGGGAACATTGGAAGCGGAGGAGTGCGCCACTTAGTGGTGCGAGTGCGAGGATGAGGAGGGTTGGGATCGGCCACAGCATTTTGTCTGGCGGTGGATTCTTTTGTGAATTTTCACGAAAGTTGGGATTAATTCCCGCGCAAAGAGACGACAAGAGTAGAAGAAAGAATGGAAGATGAATTATGAGGGAGCTTTTGGTGAGGTTGGTTGACGACAATATGGGAGTCGAGGTTCACGCTGTTCGGCTAAGTAGACCAGGCATGAAGTGCCGAAGGCTAAAGGGGGGTAGTTCATAAAAGTGCTCCTCCCCGATTCCTATCCACCACATTCTTGGGCTGTAACACCAATTCTGACAACGACACCCTTCAAGATTCACGAGCGTTGATATTCACAAGATTGTATTCTCCTTATTGGCCCATCATCCTTTCTCAGCAAGTCGAAAAGTGAAAGTGTAGGCAGGTGATGAGTAGCGTGGCGAGAAGGGTGTTTCACCCGGTGTCTCATTGCACTGATATTGCGAGCTTGAATGGAATCGGACAACTCCATACTAGGGCGTTCTAGAGACGAATGCAACATCAAACTACCCTCCCCGAAACTAACCTGTAAAATTCTTTGCACAATTTATTACACTATGCGATTGTCGCCATTACTCGATAGGGTACTCACTATTTCGCTTCGAGTACAACATACCCCTATTGCAACCAACATCGCTTTCCTTGGGGACGACTTCGATGGGAAAATTTTAAATATCGAGAGGTGCAGAATTGTTCTAAGTCCTGGGAAAAGCATCGGTAGTTGAGACGAGACTACATTGCACTGCGGGGCTATTAATCAAATTCCACACTGAAGACCCAAGTGCCGGGTTTGTGAGGGGAAGTGTAATAGATGACAAGTTGGGGTAGGTCACTTCCCGGGTGACAGTTCCATTTACCCAAAGTATGCAATTAATCAACACCATCTGATAGCGGGAGTTTTCAGTACCGTGCATACGCTTCGTTTTTCTCTGAAATATCATCAGTGGCAACTTCGTTTTCGCTACAGTATCACGAAAATTTAACTAAAGCGATTCTCCGTCAAACCCATCTTCACCACAAACCAAAATCGATTTCAAATTCAACCCACATCGAAATATGCGCTTCATACTCTGCCTTTTCTCTATTTTTGCTCCTGTGGTACTAGCACAGGGAAGCACAGCTTGCGATGCCGAGTCCGATGCTTGTCGAGCGGTGATCAACGCGAGCGCTTGCTTCAACGAATACATGTCGGGCGGCAGCAAAACTTCTATTCTGAACTGTCTCGCGGGGACAGAGGGGTCACAGACACCTACACAGAAGGTGAGTTGAGATCTATCTTGTTGGTTGAATTTAAGCTGAAATTCTTGGACTAGATGTGTGCGTGTCAGGGATGCGTCGCTCCAGTTATGACGACCTTTCTTGCGAAGAATAGTGTTTGCACTTGAGAGATGTGGGAGACTTTGGGCGGAAATTGGGTGGGAGCTTGGTAGAGATATAATGGAAGAGGGAATTGTTTGGATGATTAGGGGGAGATTTCGGAAGTGGCGGTTGTTCAAAGTGAGAGTTTGCGATGTTTGCTGTGCAAGTTGCCACGAAAACTTTGGGCAAGTGGCGGATGCTTGAAAAATAGCGGTCGTTTGACAACAGTGATCTCCATTCGAAGTGGCTGGTGAATTGTCAGTGATGAAGTTAGGTCGTCCAATGGAAATGCCATAAAATCGCTGTCAAACTTCAATCATGATTCAAAGCACATATCTATTCACTTGAAAATATTTGCAACACAAACGGTTTGAAAAAGCCACCTGGCGCCTATTTTAAAGCGGAGACGGTTGAAGTGTCCACCCTACACAATTTGAATGTTAACAAGTAACCACCAATACAAACTCCGACCCAAAAAGCGCTCTAACCACTGATAGCCTCTGCCTGTACGTCTTTCTTCAATTCTTCAGGGACAGGGACAACTTTTTCCGCCACTGGCACTTCCTTCACTTCCTCGGTGTTGGGGACCGCCTTCTCAGCCTCCACCCTTGGCTCCTCCGCAGCGTTGGCAGCCTTCAGAGCACGCTCTGCAATCCCCTCGCGAACCTTTGGCAAAACATAACGACCATAGTCAATGGCATCATTCAAGTTGTCATAACCACGAATGGAAATGAGATCGCAACCCAAATCAACGTAATCCAGGATGGAATCGATGATAGTCTGATATGAGCCGACAAGTGCGGTTGATGCTCCACGTGCACCAGTTGCTGTGACGGTTGGGTACCAAAGTGCACGATCCTGGACAGCTCCGCGGGACGCAATCTCGAGTAATCGTTGGGAACCGACATTTTGGGGCGCTGGCGGATTTTTGTTGGCCCCAGCCTGACCATTTGGAAGATTGTTCCCCATATGTCTGGCTTTTCCAGCTTCGCGATTGGCATTGAGGGTATCGAGAGTGCGATGAGCCTTAGCCCACGCCAGCTCCTCCGTTTCGGCGGTGATTGGACGGAATGTTACCCAAATTCTTGGTCGGTCAGTTCGGCCGAACTTTTCAGCTTCAGCGTAGATGCGGTCGATTTGCTCTTTTGTCTCTTTCAAAGGTTCACCCCAGAGTCCAAAAATGTCTCCATGGCTGCCACCAATGCGGTATGCTGCGTCCGAAGAACCGCCTACAGAAATAGGAATCGAACTTCCGTTGTGTGGTACAACCAAATTCCTGAACGCCTTGAACTGGTAATGTTTACCGTCCCAGTCAAAAGGATCTGTCGATGCCCATGCCTTCTTGCAAATGAGGATAAACTCCTCCTCTCGCTCATAGCGCTCGTCCTTGGTCAAGAAGTCTCCCTCCATGGCTTGTTCAACTTCACTTCCTCCAGCAATGAAATGCACTACAACACGACCATGACTGATTTGGTCAAGAGTTGCGAGAGCCTTGGCAGCGAGAGTTGGGTATAGTGTGTTTGGTCGGACAGCGATGATGACTTTGAGCTTCTTGGTCACAGCGGCAATAGTTGAGGCGACGGTCCATGGGTCGAAATAAGAGGAAGCATAAGGTACGAGTGTGTAGTTGAATTCGTAATCATCTAACGAGCGAGCATATCGAATGAGAAACTCTGTGTCGATGGTAGCACCAGGAATTGGCTCTAACTCGGTAGACTTATTGGGAAAAGTTGCACTGATGAATTCGACTGGCATTTTGGCGGTTATTTCGGATATAGGTTGTACAGACTTTCGACATAGAAAGCAGGTGACAACAGGTCATCTTTTATGCGATTCGAAATTCTGTTGATTGGTAATGTTAGAAATTGCAATAATTGCGACAATCACTGGAATATTGCGTCTTGCATATGGCGCCTCTATGAAGACGAATAAGTGGCACTCCCGTGACCCAGTTCATTCAAAGATGGGGTCGCTCTCCCGTCTGACTTTCCTGGCTAGAGCCTCTCATTCGTTCAACCCACCAATCCGATTTTCTGGAACGGCCCCAAGATAGCCACTATTGAACTATCTCGAACGATTGTTTAGATAATCGGTTCCGATTTCTCCTTTGACGGTACATGTCACCAAGTGCTTAAGTCACGACTTACGTTTTTTCTCCACAGGATTATGCAAATTCTTGAAACAGCCTCGACAATTTTTCTCTTGCTCAGAGAGCTCATATATCGATCATAGCAACAAGGGAACCAGGGAAGCTTAACTTGCTCTGATGCGGGGTACCACTGGGGTAAGTCACGTGAGCGGATGAACCGGCCCCCCTGAGCACCGCCAAGTCCCAGTCACGCATGCTCACTACATAGGCAGACAACATCTAGAATTGCGTTAGATCGGAAGATATTTTTCCATCGATTTAAGTAACTGTACTATACAAAAGGCTAAATAATCAAACACAGAAAAAGTTTCCCTCAACGACCAATCGCCATTCACTCGCTCACAGAGTACGTGATGAGATCTTGACCGGCGGCTCATAAGTACCTCGCAGTACTCACCAAGATCCTCCCCTAGAATCCAAATATCAAGTATAGTAAGGTTATTCATTTACACGCGTGCCATTTCAAAAAAATCCAGTAGGTACGTACAGCACTTGCTCGCGGAAAATCTTTTTCCAGAGCTGCAAAAAATCGTTACTTTAAAGTGATCTTTTACCTCACTTTTCACTTGGCAAATATCCATCTTCTCTTATTTCTTGCGATTTAATTTGTTCTGTATCTGTCGGCGCGTCATTCTTCATTTGAATCATGATTTACCAGAGCAGGCTCTGGTAAATCTCTTCGCCAAGGTGTGGTTAAATCCATGTCTCTCTCATCACATGAGGATGTGGAAACAACCATTTCCGGCCACTTATACGATGAATTCGCGCTTTTCAACTTGGGGCTCCATTTCCATGACTTCTTGTGGTATTTGATGTAAGAATTTGCAAAAATGCGTTTTTATATGCTGGTTTTGATTGCTAGCGCCACCTTGGTATCAGCTCAAGGATTTGCTGGCGATTGGACCGCCGCCTACACCAAAGCAAATGCATCCCTCGCAAAACTTTCACAAACCGATAAACTCGGTATCGTTACAGGAATCGGATGGGGAAAAGGTGCATGCTCGGGGAACACGGGATCTTCGAGTACGATTAACTTCCGCTCGCTATGTCTGAACGATGGACCGTTGGGAGTCAGGACCGCAACTGGTATCACTGCATTTCCGCCCGGTATCCAGGCTGCTTCGACGTGGGATCGTAGTTTGATGCGCGAGAGGGGTAGAGGGATAGGACAGCAGACGAAGCAACTGGGAATCAATGTGATTCTGGGACCAGTTGCTGGGCCGCTTGGCGAATTTGCGAATGGTGGGCGGAATTGGGAGGGGTTTGGAAATGATCCTTATTTGTGTGGTGCTGCGATGGAGCAGACTGTAGGTGGAATTCAGGAAGGTGGTGCACAGGCGTGTGCGAAGCATTACATTGCCAATGAGCAGGAGAAGAATCGGGAGACGATGAATTCCGTCGTCGATGATAGAACTCTTCATGAGTTGTATTTGTGGCCTTTTGCAGAGGCGGTTCATTCGAATGTTGCTGCGGTGATGTGCTCTTACAACAAAGTTGGTGGAAATTGGGCTTGCGAGGATAGCCATGTCATTGGTGATATTTTGAAAAATGAACTGGGATTTAAGGGGTATGTGGTTACGGATTGGAATGCGCAGCATACTACTGTCACTTCAGCAAATGCTGGGCTGGATATGTCAATGCCAGGTACGTTTGAGTCCAACATACTTGGCGAACTCTCAATAACATACCTTTCAGGGTCATCTTCCACTGGCAGCAATATCTTATGGGGTAGTGGACTACTACAAGCCGCAGTGACGAATGGTCAAATTTCCCAAAGTCGTTTAGACGATATGGTGACTCGAGTTCTGGCCTCGTGGTATTTGACAAAGCAGGACACAGGCTATCCAGCAACTGTCTCATTCAAAACTGGCTCCTCGCCAAATGTCCAGGGAAACAATGCCACAATAGCTCATGCTGTAGCGCGAGATGGAATAGTTTTGCTGAAAAATTCGGGTAACGTGCTGCCTTTGAACAAACCAAAAAGGATCGCAATTATCGGTTCAGGCTCGGTTGCGAACCCGAAAGGCATTAATTCTTGTCAAGACATGGGGTGTAATGAAGGTACCCTTGCTATGGGATGGGGTTCGGGCTCTTGTACTCTTCCGGTAAGTGAATTACATTTTGAGATTCGCTTACGTTCAAGTGTTGCGTTCTAATTTCGGTGCAGTATCTCAGTGCACCAGCCGATGCTATTACCACGCGTGCAAAGACTGACAGCACTACAATCACCACATCCGCCACTGACACTGCCTCTCAAGGTGCAAGTGCTGCTCAGAATGCGGATGTCGCCATTGTATTTATAACTGCTGATTCTGGTGAAGAATACATCACTGTCGAGGGCAACGTAGGAGATAGAACTGATCTCAATGCATGGCATACCGGGAACGATCTTGTCAAAGCTGTAGCCAACGTCAACAAGAATACGATTGTCGTTGTCAACACCGTTGGCCCTATCCTTTTAGAGAGTTTCGCCGATCTAACCAACGTCAAAGCAATTGTATGGGCAGGTTTACCAGGCCAAGAAGCTGGAAATGCATTGGTGGAAGTACTCTATGGAGATGTAAGTCCGAGTGGTAAGCTGCCATATACGATTGCGAAAGCGGCAGCGGATTATGGCACTACCATACAGTCAACCACGGATAATTTCGGGGAGGGTTTGTACATCGACTATCGTCACCTGGACAAGAACAATATTGTTCCTCAATATGAGTTCGGCTTTGGTTTATGTAAGTCTTCAAAATGATATGAAATGCGTTTGGTGCGACGGGACTGACCGCGATACTCAGCTTACACCAACTTCACCTACTCCAACATCACCATAACAGGGGCCCCTACATCCGGACCAGCAACGGGAACCATAACCCCAGGAGGCATCTCTTCCCTCTTCGACATCGTCTCAACTGTCACCGCCACAATCACAAATTCCGGCACCGTTGACGCCGCCGAAGTAGCTCAGCTCTATCTCGGTTTACCCTCACCAGCACCTACCACCCCTATCCGACAGCTCCGCGGGTTCCAGAAAACCAGCATAGCGACTGGAGCGAACGCGACGGTAGAATTCGACTTGAGAAGAAAAGATTTGAGTTATTGGGATGCCAGCGGGAAGAGGTGGGTGTTGCCAAGCGGAAGTTTTGCGGTGCAAGTTGGGGCGAGTTCGAGGGACTTGAGACTGAATGGGTCGATTGTGGTTGCGTAAGGTAGATCAAATGAAGTATCATAAGAAAGCCGTAAATTGGGATATCTTGCAAGAAAATTGGTCGAGAACTCTCCGAAAAGAAAGTAAAATTCACCAAGATTTTGGAGAACTTTGCAGGTAGCATTCTGCCGCGACCCATTTATGATCGGTTTGTATCGCATGCGACCGGCACTTCACACTGGCAAAGCTCTCTTTATATTTTTAGGGAAGAAAGAATAATCATAGTAGAAATGCAAACTCATTTGAAGTGCAACCGGGAGAGGAGGCGGAACGGGACGGACCGACGTATTCGTCTGATTTTATCCTGGTAAAGCGCGCATAGAATGTCTAATCGAAACCTAGAATACTCAAATCCTAGTGGCTCCAGGGAATTTAAGACCATATCGAGGTAAGACTAGCTTTACCTAATCCGGAAAATCTTTTTATGGAAAATCTTTTTATGAGATGATAGATCGTTCGCCGGGAGCCAATTACCATCCTCTAAGGCCGTTGGGCGTCACGATTTGGTAGGGCAGCAATTTATCGAAGACACTGACCTGCATAGACGGGTGAGGCCAAATTTCTTTTGGATGTCTATGGAAAAAAAAACGCTTTTATTAAGCTTTCATCATCTATGTATGTCACCATGTGTCGCCAACGCCACCCGTGCCACTTTTTCCGTTCTCAAATGCGATGTCGCTAGATGATCCATAAGGAGTAGCGCCCTCGCCCCGCTGCCGAAATTTTCATGCCAAGTATCCATTCCTTAACGACTTCCATTGTATGTTTCGATCTCGAACATCTAACATGACCGCACATTATATCAGGCGAGACCTACGATGTCGACGGCGACGCCTCTCTCGAATGGGCCACGACCCGGCATCATGGCAGGAGCGACATGGTGCTATCTGAGGTTGCTGTAGGCAAGTTGCGGGCCGACTGACTACATTACTCCCCCAGTGTGATCTACCGTTCCGGAAATGGCTCAGAATATCTGGCAGATCTGGGATCTTGCAGTAGGCCGGTCTGAAGATCGAGCCTTCATCTTGAAAACCAAACGTACTTCTTTCCGGGCTTCACAGCTCAACCATATCCCCCATCTCGATAATGTGGGCTCTCACTCCTCTCACTCGGCTCACTCGGCTCAGTATGGCATCTTCCTGGTGTGTATGGGATACGGTAAGGAGAGCAGGGCACGTGGATACCAGTTTCGAAATATTGTTTTACCGCAGCGCCCACCGCAGTACCCATCATCTCAGCAGGATTCATCGACATTCCAGGAATAGGACGAGGTGGAGATCGCTTGTGTTCGTGCAGTTCGGATTCACTGCGCTCTGTGTATTGGTCAGTTTGGGAGTTGCTTTGCCGTCATTTTCGCCTGAACCATACCTATCACCCTTTTCTTCTGCGGCTCTACTGGCTTCGGGGGCAGTGGTGGTCCTTGAAGCCAATTCGTGCCGAATTTGATGTCGCAACACTCAATTTCGCATCCATCGACGACTCTAAACTCCGTCGTCTTAGTCTTGCGGTCGACATTATTCATCCGCCATGTCAACAGGATCTTGTTGGTAGATGTATCAATTCGATCACGTATGCGACGCTGGCATACCGTCTCCATCGTGATGAGGTTCTCCTCGCCCTGGCCGTGTTCGCAGCTCAATGTATCGAATCGCAACATATCGTCTATCTGCACTTGGATATATTCTGGCAGCTTCATCTTGGTCTGGGTAATTATCAAAATTAGCAATCGACCTCGTTTGGGGTCACTGGTCGGAGGGAGGGACTACCTGGCTCTGGCGGCTATGCTCTGGAAGTAACTGGGAAGGAGCAATTTCCTGCTCTTGAGCCAATTCTTGGGCCATTTCCTGAGGAGGCGAAGGCGGCAAGTCTTCTAGCCTTTCGCTGGTGATTTTGGCCACGGCATTGAGATGCGATTGCCGAATATCTTGTTTCCTGGAGCGTATAAGATGCTCTGAAAAGCCTCCCTCTTGCAGATCCAGGCAGATATCTTCCCACGATGAATAAGGGGTCTTTCTGGCGAGATTTTTGATGGCGGTCTGCAGAAGATCAGGAAGCGGGTTGCGCTGGGGAGAGGCCGACGCCATAGCGGGCGGCCGAGGGCATTTCGCAGTAAGTGGATGATGGTATTCGGGACGAATTCGAGCCGGCACACGATGAGATGCACAGCGTGGATGCGGGTCCTGGATGATTGTTGGTGCAGGTTGTTGTGATGTTGGGGAATCAGTTGCGGGCGCGGCGATGAGATGGAGTGTCAAATGATCATCGAGTGCGAACAAGGCAAATACGATTCTTGCCGGGATGTCGGATCTGGTTCGCAAAACAGATGCGCTCAACTGGACGAGCTCCCAGAAAAAGCAAGTACCGCCAAAGCAGGACAACTCCAGAATGGTATTCGCAAGCTCGAGTGGGTCTTGCCGAGCCTCTCACCTTCTCTATGTTCTCTGTGCCTAGGTACCGTGGTACACATCGATGGTCGCGACTCGCGAGGTTGCATGCGGGGTACGCGCTGTCGCACCCCCCTTTTGCAGACCCCAGATTAAGTTCACGATCGAGCCACGCGAATTTTGGGTTGCGTGCATGCCAATACGGACCCTAGCGAAGAGCGGTCGATCTCTACAAAATGGTGCAAGGCACTGGTTGGTTACGGGTAGAATAAATGACACAATGTGGCACTCTACATTTCTTCCGAGCTTACTCACGGCGCCGGTGTTATCCAGGCACGTTGATACCTCCGCATAGCTGTACGAGTTGAGGCTCTCGCAATGGTACACCCTCATCGTTCGGATAGGTGAACACAGCAGTTGCTTCTGTGCTTCCAGAAAGCTGGAGACAGACCGTTGGAAAACGGCGTTGATGTCTCAACGTTAACAGAAAATCGTGGCTAGAAATGTTTTTTTTTTTCAAGGAACCGGTATCAAGTAATAAAACACCCCCTTTACAGTAACTGGGGCAACGCTTCCCATGAACTCCTTTTCAACGCTAGAACACGCTTTTCAAATGCGCCTTTTCTGTGGCTCAGTGTCCATCGGTCTTCGAGGGCCCAATCCCGATCCCTGATGATGCTTACGCATCTGCTCCAGCATTCTCACATCCGACTGAACCTCCTCCTTTCTCTTCGCCATCTTCTTTTCTTCCTCTGGCAAACGCTACAGTTAGCGGACCTGGACTCGTCGCAAGTTTGCAGTTCAGTATGAGGAATCGAACACACCCTTTGTCGCTGGTTTCTTGGCCAAGATCCAAGCAGTCTTGTTGAACAAAAAAATCCCCTCGGAGAAGATCGTTTTGCTCCCAAACACTACATCAAATGGCGCGTCTCGAACGACGTTAAAGGTGGTGACGCGGGTCTTGCGATTGTTGCTACCAACTCCGATCCAAGTGATCTCGGCCACCTGTGCAGATTGAAAAGTCTTGTTGGTGAAGGTTATCCAATTCTGCGGTGCTTCAATGGTGCACTGAACTTGGAGTCGCTGCAGAGCCTCGGCCGATATCCAGTCCGCCTCGGTACCGCTGTCAAGTGTGGCTGTAAAGGGGAGCGCTTCTCCTGGTCCAGCCGGGTACATTTTGATCTCCTGAATGGCTGGATCCGAACTCTCCTCGTCATACTATTTACTACTTTTTAGTCGGATGCTCAAAGAGTCCCGACGGGTCATTACCTCCTCAGTGCGATAGACTCCGTTTGTTGTTGATTGTTCGCTGTATGCGTTGCGTTGAGGCGCGGGTCGATTTACCCCTCCATTGGAAGCTGCAGCACTCTCTGGTCTTTTGGGCACCGTATCGTCATCCACCGTTAGAGGAATGCCAAAGAAGCCAAATGATAGCGCGTCGATTTTCTTCTTGCCAAGTGCCATTTCGCGGCGTTCACGATCATCGTACGACATGTTGATAGTCTGGGACTGCCTCGTTCGAGAAGCCGGATCGGGGCGACGCGGAATCAAAGGAAATCGAGGTGGGAGGTGATGATACGCATGTTCTATCGCTGGGCTGACAGCTTCGTCTTTATACTGGCCGTCTAGCACGCAAAAGTCGCGGCTCTTTGAACTTAGTGGCTCTTTCGCACTGGGGTCGACATCCTCCACACACCCTCCTGGCCGAGTCCAGTCTTGGGCAGCCACTTGCAGTAGCATCTTTGGGATTGGGCACTGATGGGTTCGGCAGGCCTATATCTGGCTGCTGCTGAGGCCGGGTGCGGGGGTTGATTTTTCGCTCTCCCACTGTAGTCGGGCGTACGTCTCGGGAAACTTAGGTCAGAGTCATCGAACCTCCCTATATCCTGTGATCTTTCTTTCTTCGAGCTGTCGGACTCGAGGAAATTGTACGCTCTTATACCTTTTTGGACAATATTTCGGTCAACCTACTTTGGAATGTTATCCCCGAGGCTGTGTCTTGTAACGAGGAGGAGCAATCCCTTGCCCCTACAGCCTCGAGGGCTGATTTAAGCGAAGTCGTGACATACCGGACCGTACATGATATGCAAGTAATTCTCAACCCTATCACCTAGCATCACTTGCAGCTTGTCAAGTCTTGACAACCTGCAGATTGGGCTGAACATATCAGAAGGTAAATGGTAGACTGTGCAGGGGTATGAACATCGTGCGTGGTTGGATTTATGCAAGTAGAAGGCAACGCATGCCATTGCTTATTACCCAGCATCCACTGTCCTCACAGCCTCGAGCAATATAAAACTCTTTTGGCCACTGCTCTGAGTCCGTTTGCTCTTCATCTTTCTCTATCGTTTTTCTACAATTGCTAGTAGCACTGTCACTCCGCCCAGCTTTCGGATTTAATTATGTCTACGGTTCCTGCTTGTCCGCTTCTCACCCCAGTAAATATCGGATTGTAGAAACATCTTCCTCAAATTTGCTTCAGTACTACCAATCCAATCAGGTAAAAGTCTCTCCATGAACATTTGCACCAGAGCCTCATATATATCTTGGCAGGATCTCGAAGATATCAAACCTATTTACCCCCCTAATGGATACCCGGCGATCTCATTGGCGACTTAAGCGAGTCATCCGATTGGCCCGTGCTCAATTTACCCACCCACGCCACCAGAGCGGAAGAACATCTGGGCGCTCCGCAGAACCTCACCGTGACTTGAGCGGGTTGCGACCAAAGCTCCCAGGCAAGCGCAAGGAAAAGAACCACCACCTTGGCGTTCGAGCTTGAACGCTGCCATTTCCCCATCTCTCCCCAGTCTCGTTGATCCACATCTTGCTAACTGCGCGCTTACTCAGGTCCAAAAAAATTCTGCTGCTAGCGACCGACCTTCTCTCCAACCCTTTACTCGAGTACCCCCCGATCGCTTAGACGAAGCTCTAGTCCTGATTAGGGAATCGGTGTGCAGTCGGGTGTTTGGTTGGCCATAAGGGGTTGCAGTATGGTGTCAGTGGAAAGAGTCCTGTACGCTTTGTCTACAGCAGTCGGGCGAACATCGTAAGCCGCAAGCAAGGGCTACCAGCGTGTTCAAGATGGCACAGGCGTTTTCACTGTCGGATTCTGCTGGTCATGCTAAGTAGGCACATTTGGAATGCCGCAGTGCCAAAAGCGAGGTCATAAGCTGGTTCAACCGACGGTGTTTGGTGCTATTGGGCTCAGCCCCAAGAATGGGCTCCTTGCTTTAGGGTTGACGGGAAAGAACTTATATGCCTCGGTGCTAAATGGATGGAATTTAAGAACCTCTGCGAAGGACGAGGGGGTTTCTCCAGCCAGAGCAGGGGGAGCGACGATCACACTTTGCCTTGTTCAAGTCGTCTTGAGTTTTTTTGAAGACTGTCACTTTTATAGAGTATTTGCTTTTTCGTTGGCCAGGAGCCGCTCCAACCACCCCAAAAGCCACGACATATTTGCTGTGTTGGCCGGAGTGCCTCGAAGTATCGTAGGCCCCAAGTCCTCTTCAGCGACTCGTCATTTCGTCCTGCCGTTGAGTTGTATAACCTTTTGGTGATGGGCCGTCTCCAGTAGAGAGCCTTGCACAGTAATATCGTGGTAGTCGTTGCACCATGCAAATTTTCCTGCAGGTCTGCATCCCACACAACATGGTGAGGCGGGCGGCAATTATCATATTGCGCCACATCCGATCTCCATAAGACCTCTATACCGCTTCTTTATCAAGATAATTCTAACGGCAAGTATTGCACATCTCCTCTGGCAGTTGAGCATCGGTATTTCTGATTATGGAAGGGTACGTTCAAATCGCTCAGTTGATGGGCAACCACGATGAGGTTGCCATCGTCCGGCGCTTTAGGGAATTAAATATGCAGGACATACTTTACATGCAGGCAGAGCTTCTTCATTTACAAGATCTGCTTAGAGAACAGGAGCTAAATGACAAGGAAGAGCCTCATCGGACGCATTTCTCGAAGGATTGGTGGTCACTCGCCAACTGTGATGACACCGAAGGGCAAACACAGTGGGCCATTGTCCTACAGATACGGAAAAAGCTTGAGGAGTATAGTAAGTTTAAAGTCAATTCCTCTCTTCTCGTCAAAAAAATCGTCTTGTGGAATAAAAAAGGTTCTCATGATTGTGTTTCAGATGCAAGAGTAGCGCAACAAATCGCGCTGTGCAATCTCAAGGGGCCGCATCCATACGATCTAGAATTTTTCCGCGACTGGTTGCAACGACCAGGCATGGGAAACCTCCCACTTCTTGGCCTTGACCGGAATGCATGGGCTGAAGAAAATACCAACGACCTCGTCGCTATTCATCGTCGCGAACACGATGACCCTGTTTCGCGATGGTTGATCAATAGCTTCATACCCTGGTTCCACGTCAAGATAGGAAGTCGTTTCAAGGTATGAACAACTCTTCCTAGTTAATATCTCTCCGCATCTTTCAACTCTCTTGCGGTCTACCAATGCCTAAAATACTCACTTCCATCCCACAAAAGAAACCCCTCCCCGAGTGTCCCGCCTCAGAAATTTCCGACTACGGCGAGAAACCTCTTCGAACCTTCATCAACATTCTCGGAACAGTTGTCGCCTCCCTCCTTCCAATTCTATCCATCGTCGTCCTCTATTTTGTCAGCAATACTGGGGCGAGACTGGGCATCGCCGTTGGGTTCACGGGGCTATTTAGTCTTGCGTTGATTTTACTTACAGCGGCTAGGAGGGTGGAAGTCTTTGCGGCTACTTCAGCGTAAGTATTTCCCTGCAGTCCGAATTGGGCTTGGCTTTGAATTCTGGCGATGTGCTGATTTGAGCGTGCATAGGTTTGCGGCTATCCAGGTGGTCTTTGTCAGTGTGAATTACGTTGTCGTGGGGTCGGGATAAGACCAGTGCTTATTTGATAATCACTCGAGGCGGGTTTCAAGGGCTGAGGGTGGACGGCGCATCGGTAGGAAATGATTCCAGATGGAAGTCGCGATGGTTAATGGAAGTTCGCATCAACAATTATCTCCTTTGCCAATTGTATCACAATTTCCCCTTGAAATCACCCCTCAGATGCTGGGAACCCAAGAATGTAGAGTCGAAATTACGCTGACAGGTTTTAACTCATGGTGAAATGATAACAATGCACCCCCATATAGCAGCAATCGTGTTTGCTCCCTTGATGTGGGAGCCCGGCCCCTGAAGCCAAGGCAAGAACCGCCCTCAACACACCAGTGTCTGTACTGAATCATGCACCTTCCAATTCCTTTCCCTTTTCATCGCCAGCTTGGAAAGCATGGTGGAGGGGGTTTGAATGGCCTCATTTTTGAGCGTCATTGCGTTTCCCTTTCTTTTTAAATGTATTAGATACACATCGCAAGGCTCAACCGGCCCTATCGATAGAAGAATCAATCAATCAATCAACTACCTCAACAGCAACAGCAACACTCTGTCGTATGTGTCTGCTTTATCCTCTTAGTGGAATTTGAATTTGCGCTAGAATCACTGGCTCACGTATAAAAGCAGATTTCAAAAACACCACTTTCTTCTGCGCCGTTGTCTCTGTGTCGCGTAAGTCTTCTGTTCATCTTACAATACACCCCTGTCACTTGCACAATTCGCTGATATTTAAATAGCAAAGATGGGTAGAAAGGGGCCTAGAAAGGCAGTCAGGCCTCTGAATGCAAGTACATAATTTTTGTGTTTCTTCGGGTTTCGACTATCAGTTTTCTTTTTTCGCCTGATACTTGTGTTTACTTGGTCTTCTACAACTCCAGTCTCCAAAAAGCCACTACAATATTTCGATATCACAAATTATAGTTACTGATTACGTAATTCTTTTAGCAAGCCGAAACATTGTATCCCAAGTGCGCCGCCGCGTTCCGGGAGCTCTACATTGTAAGTTACTTGTCCGATTCCGCTTCTTATCAAATCGGTGCAAATCCGTTTCTCGCCCTTTCAGATTAGGGTTAGGGCTCAACTAACCATTGTTTTATCATCAGCAAAAAGCTCGTACACGTAAACTCTAAATTTCCACCATACAGCTCCTCTACGTGAACGGAAAGTGTACGATACGTGACGAAGCGTATACGTTACGTGCATGCCTTTATGTTTTTATGTTCTTACGTTCTTACGCTTACGAAAAGTATAAAAAGACACGCTAAGATCTCGCGATGTAAACAACCAAGAGTATAAGTGGGCTATGTGGGCCATATGGGCTAGGCCAAGAGCCGTATAGTCACATGTAGGCCTTCGGATCTCTTCCATTCTACGACGCCACCACGAATTAATATATAAATCAAATATTCGATCGATTCAGCCAAAGTTTAGTTTGGTGGAGGAATAACGTGCATTAATAGGTAGTAATACGTACATATAGGGGGGAGGAGAAGTAGAAGGAGTAGACGAGGTAGTAGGGTAGTAGGGTAATAGGGTAATAGGGTAGTAGGGTAAAGGTAGATAGAAGCTATTCAGGGTAGCCGGTAGCAGGGTAGCAGGGTAGCAGGGTAGCAGGGTAGCAGGGTAGCAGGGTAGCAGGGTAGCAGGGTAGCAGGGTAGCAGGGTAGAGGTAAGTTCAAGCTATATATTTATACTTTTATTTATGCTTTACGTGAAGACGTGAAAACGTGAAGGCGTGCACATAGCGTCACGTAGGTGGAACAGTATTCCTAAAATATGGGGGTACCTTAACATTTCGTAAAGTGCTCGTACGTGAAGATACGTATGCGAATGTGAAATGAATTTTTTGCTGATGATAGGAAGAGGAGACTCGGAAGAAAGAGAAGAAGGAGAAGGAGATGGAGAAGAAAGAGAAGAAGACGAAGGAGATGGAGAAGAAAGAGAAGAAGAAGATGGAGATGGAGAAGGCCCGTGTCCGCCGAATTAGGGCTCGCGTAAGTTAGCTGTCAGTTTGTCAAAATTGTTCTGTCTGACGTTTCTCGTGTAATAGCGAGAATATTGGCTTCAAATCCTCGTAAGTAGTTTAGATCTCATCTTAGCGGGAGTATCCAATGAATCGCAAATCCCTGACATTCTTATAGCGTGTTAACGGTTGCGCCTTCCTCGGTCTCGTCCTCCTCACCATGGGCGTAAGATTACTTGCTTTCATTATTTTTGAGCAGTAGATGAGCTGGGTTTTGGAATTCTTTTGGTGTGCGTGTTTCTTGGGGGGTTTTGGAATGTATTGTTAGTGATTGTGAAATGAAATTGCGTTCGTTTGGGAATTTGAAGTCTTTTTCGGTGTGGTGAATATGTTACAGCTTCAGTGCATTTCCTTGGAAGATGTGAGGACTGACCAGAATATAGTGAACTACCTTCGATTACTCAAGAAGGATTTACAATTTATCCAGATGGAATGGATTTCAACGTGCTTTGAGCGAGTTGTATTCCATGAAAATTCGGTCCAGCCTCAAGAATTTTCAGAATCATCTACCGAGCGTGCATACCGGATTGGTCGGTTTGGAGCACCAAGGCTTCTCTCCCGTTTTGTACTCAATTCTCTTAATGTTTCTAGCAAAATGCTATTCTAAATACGAGAGAGGTCTTGAAAACGAGACAACTCCTGTTGTGATCTCTGGCGAGAGTTATGCAGGCGAGACACGTGACTCCATCACATGATCCGCCTCCTCTGGAACTTCGGGAGGGCACCGTAACACGGGAGTTCTCTCGTAACTATTTATTTATGGTATGAGGAGGAGAGGAAGTCGGAGGTACGTGATTGATAAGATGATGTTATGAGTGTTTGATCCAATAGAGATTCTGAAAGTAGTAAATAGTAGAAATGCTTTCTCTCGTGTTTTGTAGTTGGAATGGATGAGCTATCGCTTTCAATTGAAGAGAATAAAAATAGAAACGTAGAGACAAGCTCGAAAAGAATGCTGCCAAATAAATCCTCTACAGAAGCCAGATGGCCAGAGATCTGTCTATAAAAATCAGTTCGCAGTTCAATATTCATGTGATAGAAAAGTGGATTCACTAACAAATATTGGCGAACAAGACGTAGTTGCGATTGAAATTTCTCTGCTTACATGAAAAGGACTTGCCGTTTCGCAACGATCAATTGAGACGCACATGCAGGGAATACTGCTGGGACCAAAAGACAGAGGGGAAAGGGGAGACTCGTGTAGTCGAAAGCGCGATTGTCCTCACAGGCCGGTTGGTAAGCGATGCGCCGCGAAGGTGGATGATTTGGCGGATTCGCATCGGATGACAAATAACACTTTCCGAAAATGCGCGGTGGAAACATCGTTTAAAGAGGTTATTGATGGACTCGTACCGTGGGAATTTTCCGGCGCCGAAGTCGGAAGCCGGATCGGACCGGCGCTTGGGGGCCGATGCAAGATTCTTTCCTCGTTTGCGCAAATTTGATCTTCTCAACGTCCAGTCCCAATCTTTGGCTTCCACGAACTGCTTGGTTCTACACCTACCTTCATCGAGCTCATTCTGTTGTGGCTCGATACTGCCCCTGAAGAAAGCCCCACGAGGCTCTTGATAAGCTAGAGAGTTACCCTCCGGTTTTTGCCCCCTTTCTGCCCTACTGTCTAACCTATTTGAAAAAAAATTGCCTCTTTTGGACGTTTTAAGTGAGGGATTTTTGGGACTTTGAATGATATAATACAGGAGTAGGAATAGGAGTAGGAGCAAGTGTAAGTGCTACTACTATTGCAGTATATCCTCACTTTTCATCATCCCACTTTCTCACCGCTCAACGCACTACACCACCACACCACCCCCTCCAACCCCCTCCACGCTCTCTCCCAGGAATCGTAGATTTATGTGCAAACCGAGCATTCCTTATAAGCCATTTTTTATGCCTTCCCTTCTTTCCATCATTTCACACCCCTGCAACAACCGGCATAGCTTCATTCTCGCCCCTAAAGCCCCCACTTTTGGATTCTAACCCTCTCCCATTCACTGAAACGCTAGGAATAACCTCATTCTCACCCTAAACACCCCCACTTTCGCACACCACAACACTCTATCACTAGGAATAACCTCATTCTCACCCCAAAACACCCCACTTTTGAATTCTAACACTCCGTCATTACATCCCTACGCTCTGTCAACGCTCCGTCACTGGCTGGGAATATCTTTCATTTTAGTGGTGCTAACGTTCCGCAGTCGCAGGTGGCTAGTTGCGAGAGCCTAATATTATGGCCTCCGCTAATCAGAGGAGGGCCAGGAGGCCGAGCTCCAGGGGCGCAGCGTGCAGACACCACCACGTCTGACTGCATCTTTCGCCCGGCCACTGCGTCGCCGACTTGACAGCCTGCTTCAATGATGACTACCGACCCCCGCTTCAGATTCTGGACTCCACCAATAGAATTCGACTCACAACCCTCACGTTGACCCTCTAGTTGAAGTCAATATTCATACACAACCCCTTTCGAGCTTTCGCTCTTTGTTTCTGTCTACTTCTCCAGCATCACCAACTTACCATACCGAACTCAGATTCCAAAATGGCCGAGGAAAAATGGGAGTCGCATCGCGAGATTCTACGAACTCTATACATAGGAGAGAACAAATTTCTCGATGCAGTCAAAAAGCAAATGAAGGACGAGCTGGGCTTTGTGGCTACGTATATTGTTCTGTTTTTGTTCAAAATGACACAAGCTAATAGTTCCAAAGCAAGGCCCAATATGAGAATCATTTCAAGAAATGGGGGTTTCGCAAGAATATGGCTGAAGAGGAGTGGAAATATGTGAAGGCAACGATTGACCAGCGGAAAGAAAACGGTCGAAGTGAGAGCGCTGTCTTTTTCAATGGCAATTTGATACCGGCAAAGAAAGTGCAGAAAGAGATAGCAAGACACGTGCCTTTGACATTCCGATTTTCCAGTAAGCTACGACATTTCCATTTCGAGACAAGTCTAATACTTTTCAAATAGGTCAAAATTCCCAGGTTCCGCGCGCCATTACAGTCTGTACACCACCACCTCTAAATGGGCTAGAGTCTTCGATGATAGTTCATCAAGCTTCTAGAGAAGCTATTTTTTCAACATCGCCAGGAGAGCATATTCAAGAATGTCTCGAATATGCTCTCCTGGGAGGTGTTAACCAATTTAATAACTTGGATGCTCGAAAATATCCCGCGACTCACTATATCACTGCTGGCCAAGAGTACACTTTTAACACTCCGTTCCTTTGCGGAAGATGTATTGGAAGGTGCTATCAGACTTAACCATATTTCCAATGTAAAAGCTTTACTTGAAATACAATTTTTGCAGACTGCCAACCAATATTCAGCGAAAGATCTAAGCCAGGCGGTCCAGAGATCTAGATTTGAGATAGCCAAACTTCTTTTGGAGAATGGCGCCAATCCAAATATGGAGGGAAACGGATATCTTCCTCTTCCTCTCCACAGTGCATCTACAGTCAAAATTTCTCAACTCTTTGTCGAATATCATGCTGATATAAACGGAATGTCGGCCTATCATGACGGATTTCTGTTCTGCGGATATCAAGGCTCAATACTCGCCTGTGCCTTCTTGTACAGAAACTATGAGGTAGCGAATTATTTGCTAAATATAGGTGCGGACGTTGTAACTGTTTTTAGAAATGTACTTCTTGGAAGTGCCCCGGGATTAGTTTTGATTGTTTGCGCTGCAAGTTGGGGCAATGTTTCTGTCATGAAAAGGCTTTTGAAAGCGGGGGTCGATGTCGGCGCAGCTTGCCCGCCCCCATCAACTTTTTACTCGCCTTTGAGAGAGACAGAGGATGAATATCCGACCTACCGGTATTTTGAGGAAGTAACTGCTCTACAGTCTGCAGTGGCATTCAACCACACTGAAGTTGTAAGAATTCTTCTTGCAGATATCAACGCGCCTATACGTGGAAAACATGGCGAAAATGTTTTACAAATTGCGACGAAAAACAAAAACTACGAGATTATTAGACTTCTTATCGCGAATGGAGTCCGTGTCAATGATCCTACCAACAGTGACAACCGATATCCCAGAACTGCTCTCTTGACTGCTGTCGAAATGAACACACCTGAATTGGTCAGACTACTTCTAGAAGCGGGAGCTGATGTCAATGCCCCTTCATTTGGGTGCTATGGATCTACAGTCTTAGAAGCAGCGCGGGCACAAGAAAATTCCAACGAAGTTGTCGCGTTGCTCCTCTCACGAGGAGCGCTAGCAGACTTGGGGGTTACTGATATTCAAAGTCAGCATAGAAGGACCGAGCTGCACAATGCTGTCACCCGCCAGGATACGGTGACCGTTCAAAAGCTTTTCGATTTGGGGTTAAATGTGGGCATGGGGTCAATGGATACGGAAAGATGCACCTGCGAAAATTTGCCAGAAAAACATGACAAACATTTTTCTTTGTTACATGTTGCATTACGCCACAATAACGAAGAGTTATTTCAGCTTGTTCTCAAAAACATAGGAAAATCTATTGAAATCCAGGAAGACATTCACATGGAACCTGTCCTCCACGCAGCTATCCGAAATGGTTCAAGAGAAGCCATCAATCTTCTCCTCGCACACGGCGCAAATCTTGATGAGGCCTTTGGTGGAACAACAGCCCTAAAAATAGCTGCGTACAAAAAAAGTACTGAGCTAGTATCATATCTTTTGGATAGAGGTGCGGATATTGACGCTGTCGTTGGACATCGAAATGGCACTACGGCTTTACAGGCATCTTTGTATTGGCAGCAGCCACGGCATAATAAATCCAAGCAGCAGGTGAAGGATACTTTCCGGCTCTTACTATCTCACAATGCTGCCATAAATATGCCTGTTGCAATCAAAGAGGGATATAGCGAGTTAATGGCTGCAGTTTCCCTCGACGATATAGAACTTGTAAAACTTCTCCTGGACCGCGGAGCAGACGTCAATGCTCCCCCCTCAGATAAATATGGGAGTACAGCATTGCAAGCAGCTTGTCATGGAAATAGCGAACATATACCCAATTGGCCCATCATCAATCTTTTGATGAGTAGAGGTGCCAACGTCAACGGACTTCCAGCGAAGGCTCATGGCAGTACCGCACTCCAAGTAGCCGCTGATTATTCGGGTAGCTTTCAGCTGGTCGTTTTTCTTCTTGAGCATGGAGCAGATATCAATGCTCCCGGTTTCTATGGAACAGCACTCGAACTAGGAGCCTGGTACGGTCGTCTGGATATCGTTCACTTACTTTTGGAAAATGATGCAGACATGCATCTTCCCAAGGAGCAGAGGTACCGAGGAGCAATACGGGACGCACGAGCTAGGGGACATGTAGCCATCGTAGAAATGCTTGAGAATTGGGCAGGACGCGAAGGTGCGATAACCGAATTGGAAACAGAACACCACGACAATGATACTCGGAGGTTCGCGGAAGTTTTTAATTGAACAACGATTCGGATGAGGAGAGAAGTTTAGAATGGGAGGACGACTCGGGCGACGAAGGGAGTCTAGACTTCGATAATGATTCGGATGAGTAAGGAATCTTAGAATGGGACAGCGATAATTATGAGGAATGGAGTTTTATTCAGATGGACGACGGTTCGAACGAGGAAGGAAGCCAATAACTGGACAACTGGCATACTTGGCGACTAATGCGCCGACCATTTCCACGGAGCAAGACCAGAGCTTCACCTACTCACCTGGTAAGATCTTACTTTTCAGACGGAATTTCGAAAATCAAATGGTTCAGATGCAATGGAGCGAATTACCGAGTGAGGAGTGGTTCCCCTAAATGGGCTTTTCCTGTCACTTCACTTGCGCGGGGGAATGAGGGCATTCAGAGATATGGTTTCATTGTCTTCTATTCTTATACTTACCTTTCTAATGGGATCTTCAGCCAAGTGAGAGCCTCCGCGTACATAAGTATACGTAGATCCGCTAGAGAGCTCTCACCTAGCTAAACGCGTCTCGTAAGAGAGTAAAGAAGTGAAGCAGAGTAGGGATGGTAGGCCGGGAAAAAGCGAGCTACTACTAAGATGCTAGTGCTAAAGAAAAGAGGAGGAGAGAGAGACGGCGAGAGAGCTCTGCTTATATACCCTGAAAAGGGGTTAAAGCATGTGCTCCTGCCGTGTGTCCTCTGCTCTTGTTCCACTCCCGGAAAAGTGGGTCATTTCCTGTCACTTTATTTACGCGGGGGAATGAGAGCATTCAAAGATATGGTTTCATTGTCTTCTATTCTTATACTTACCTTTCTAATAGGATCTTCAGTTAAGTGAGAGCCTCCGCGTATATAAGCATACGTAGATCCGTTAGAGAGCTCTCACTCAGCCGTACAAAGAAAGCTATAAACCCACCAGAAAAAAAGAAAAGAACAAAAAAATAATCAATAATCAGATTCGATTAAAGGCTTCTTATCCCTCTTATAAAAAAGTAATGAAATACCTCAAAAGGGGCCCTTAAAGAGGATTAATACCTATTATCCAGGACTTTAGAATGGAATACCTATTATCCAGGACTTTTTAAGTACCTACACCGAGGATTTAATCCGAGTGCCTACAAAAAGAATTTAATATATAATCCTTCGAATGCATATCTCTTCCAGCGCCAGGAGACACCCCTCAGGGGTATACCCACAATAACTATATGATCGACATCGCGAAGCCCTACGGAAAGAGGCCAGTATCATCAAATATCTGTCATTTAATTATTCAAAGGTTAATTTCATATAAAATTCATGGGTTAAACGATTAAATTTATCGCATAAACCAGCAATTTACCACTATTCGTATCCATAATCTTATCCACAACCCGCATTATGGAGCAAAGACGTCGATGCTAAGGTGGTCCGAGTAGTACACCCTGGTATCCTCAATTAAGGGTGTCTCCTGGCGCTGGAAGAGATAACGAGGATTTAATATATCCTCCCCCTTTTTTCCTCCCTCTAAAACCATTCTATTCTAGTGATACTAATATATATTCAAAGCTGATCTATTAGTAGAAATAAAAAAGCGAAAGTAAATAATATAAGGCGGGTAAGACTCGATAAGTGTATATAGTTCGAGTTAATGATTCGAGAGATTACGAGGTCCGGCCGAATAATCGTCTAAGAGAAAGAGAATCCGGTATATCGATAAAAAAGAACATAATCTCCATCCAAGAAGAAATGGGGCTATACGAGCTTAAAGTGGGAGAATCCTTAACTAAACTTTTATATTATATCGATAATGGTTAATCACTTCAAAGAATAGATCGTGCTAATAAGGCAACGATTATTAGAGGTATACTAATTAAATAGAAACTAGATTTGATCTCGATAAAGGATATTTAGTTAGGATATCTTCTAAAGAAGGATCCCCTAAAAGATGATCATTAAAAGGTCTCTTAGAAAGAAGAGTATTAATATCTACTTAAAATAGTTATCTGATATAAATAAACGGTCATCTCATAATACTATCAAAAAGCGAGCCACTTCTAAGATGCTAGTGCTGAAAAAGAGAGGAGGAGAGAGAGATGGTAAGAGAGTTTTGTTTATATACTCTGAAAAGGGGTTAAAGTACGTGCTTCTGCTGCGTGTCCTCTGCTCTCGTTCTATTCCCGGAAAAGTGGGTCATGGCATGGAAATAAATTCTGAGGAAGAATGCTTTTTTGGAGAAGCAAATAAAGACGGACAAGATGGGCTTGGTTTTTTTGTTTTGAGAATCGTGCGTTTTCAGCTTTCTAGGAAATGTGGAAGTGTTTCCTTTTGGTGTGATGGGCAAGTGCTCCTGGAGCTGAGCTCCAGGTGAATCATGTGATCTTAGCACGTTCACGTGATTATGCACTTGGGTTGTTGGGCCCAGTGGAGTTTGAGTCTCTCGTTTGTTCGTTTCTCAGGGAGTTTATCCTGATTTTTTCTGCGCTTGAGCTATTGCATTTTGAATTTGGATGTCATAATGAAATCTCATCTTTCCTTGACCAACTGAGAAAATCGGCGAAAGGAAGAAAGCGAAAGTGAGAATTGTTACCAGCGCTCTTGCATACAGAAATCTGGACAACTTCGGATAAGAGATTACCCCTCTTAGACCAAGTTGGGAAGGTGAGCAGAGTGGCAGGTGGATCTACTACACACGATTAATTGGCGGCAAGTACGAGAAGAAATCAGGCTCACTTCCCACAATGAGACACTTGCAACCGTTAAAAATTATCGTTATATTCATTAAAGATTCGTAATTACATGTCTAGTGTTCCCGAGCGCCATAGATTTTCTATCTATCCCATCTCAAACCAATCAGCGCAGAGAGACGTGTACGAAAATGACCGTGACAAGAATTAACGACTATGATTTGCATGCAAACACTTGAATTTCCTGACAGCGTCTCCTGGCTACTTGGCCACTTGATATTGATATCGTCCGGTTGCAACTGATGACTGAGGACTAGGCCATTAAACGCATCCGCTTCTTTCTACCATCTACTCCATTCTTGCGCTTTTCATCGCCCGAGACTTTTCTTCTATCCCACTCTTTTACTCGCTACCAGTTGGCTCGCGACGCACGCTTCGACTCGCTAAACTCCTATGCATGCTCCCAAACCTGAAACCGGCAGGTTGAGTGTTGAATTGACGACGAGAGCGAAAAAGAGAACTACCAATAAATTCTGTGCTTCGGGGTAAACAACATCCCATGCCAATGCGCTTTTGTAACTTTTGTCGTAACGTAAGCCTCTGGCTCTATCTAAACCTCGCACGGTCAACGAGATTACTACCTCCTCCCCTCGCACATATGAAAAATTCGTGGTATCGTGATATTCGCAGATGTTGAATCGACTTGAGGAGCAAGTAATGGTGCGACGCATGTTGAAAAATATGATAACGCCGGGGTATTTTGCATCGCATTCTATAAGCTTCGGAAGGTCTGGCTGCAAATTTTGAAACAGGTTTGGCGAATTCGTATCAAACCTCCAAAAAACGACGACGGGTTTATAGCATCAAACTTCTCTGCGCCATCGAATTCTTTTGTTGCTCCATCATGACGCCGACGACTCTGGGCTTGAACATGACCAACAGTATGCAGAACGTGAGTTGCATTCGTGGTGTGGCTATCGAGTTGAAAAGGCGGTATGAAGGGATTGGTGGTGCTTGAGGTGGTGCCTGGAGTTTCTCATTGCTGCGTAGACGGCAAAGAGTGTTGTATTCGTAGAGGTTTGATTTCTTGAGTGGGAACGAGTTGCGTTCTGTGAAAGCCCGTAGTTGGTGCTTGAGTTCCGAGAGATTTGGGAGAGGAAGGTTTGTTGGTGGGGTTGCGATAGAGACTGAAGACATGTTGATGGTTGAGATAAGCCGGCGTACCTGCGATCGGCTTGAATTGAGTTCAGTAAAGTGATTGTTGGATTGGTGCAAAGTGAGTGAATGAAAACACAGTTCTGCAGAGAAGTCTTGTTCGTGATGATGTCTAAAGTTAGTTTTCGAGTTTGGGTCAAAAGAGGGGGATTTCATCCGAGTCTTCTACTTTTCTGTCAGTTAGTGACTCAAGTGAGTGGGGGCAGCGGGAACCGAGTCGTGGCTTCGCTTCCTCCAATGGGATTCCCACGAGGGGTCGCCTTTTGCAAAGCCGAGTAGTGTGCGGAGCCGCCTGTCAAACATGAGTAAAGCCCCAAAAAGCCCACAAAAAGTCCACATCCAGCTGATACGAAATGTGGTCAGCCAAACCTAAATCTCTTAGCACCTGTTTTGTGGCGTTCAGCGGTGGCCGTGCAGTGTTGTGTTGTGGTTTTACACCGTTCCAGGCTGCATAAAATTCAAAAGTTGAGATGAATAAGTGAAACAATTCAATGCACTTCTCGAAAAACGAATGCATCGAGTCGCTGAAAGGAACATTGGAAAGAGCTGCTATCGTTTTTCTGTTTTTCCCACTCTTGAGAAGTGAGAAGGTAACGAGAGATTTTGACGTTTTCTGGGTACAGGCCACCTTTGACTATGTACAGGCCAGCCAAGGCCGCCAGTAGGGGTGTCTTTGACCTGGTGGGCCGCCCATACAAATCGGGGACAACGTGCCTGCTGCTTTTGGGCGCCGCTACCTCGCCGTCCCTACACCTCGCCGTCCCTACACCTCGTCGTCCCTACACCTCGTCGTCCCTACACCTCGCCGTCGCTACACCTCGTCGTCGCACTTTGGGTAATAGTCGAAGACCCACGCCGGCGCACCCTCGTAAAGTCTGAGCCTGCGAAGACTCGAGGGTGCAACGGCTTAGGGTTAGAGGTTAGAGTTAGAATAGGGCTAGGGTTATGGTTAATGTGAGGGTTAGTGGTATATGTTAAAAATATTCGGCAGGTAGAGTATATCTTCACAAATATCGGCGACGGTAGCATATGTACCAGCGCCCGGAGGCACCTGAAAAGCAGCAGTCGCGCTGTCCCCGATTAGTATGGGCGGCCCATAGAGCGAAAGGACAGGCCTACTGGTGGTCATGGCTTCTCTTGGCTGGCCTGTACATAGTCAAAGGTGGCCTGTACCCAGAAAACGTCAGAGATTTTTCTGTGGTGGGGCATTCACTGAGCAAAGGCCAAGCAACGAGCCAAGTGCCCAGGGTACCCAAACGCTGATCAGACCAACGGCTTCTGGATGCGAAACTAGTTTGGCATCTGCATCGAATTTTCGTCTTCGTCCAAATTGCTTATCTCGATTCCAAAATTCCAAGAACGAGGCCGTGAGCTTCCGTACCAGTGGTATCGCTAATTAGTAGTATCCGACTGACGGGCCGTCCCAGAGAATGGGCTTAGCGCCAATCGACATGAGTCGCTGGCTTGGGATCGTGAATAGTGCACCAGGTATGAAAATCTATGTTAATTGCGATCTGGCACCACTTTTTCTTTCCTGATCAAGCATCAGAATTTGTGTCTTTACAAAATCATCTCAAGTGTTATCGAGACTTGCTGACGTCTTCTCTTTCTCGCTTAGTTTCGGCTACCGAACAGATACATTTGGAAAACTTCATGCGAATTGCCTCAACATTACTGGGTATCTAAGCATGGCTTGTACCAGCTGTCACCAAGCCAGTTCCTGGCCTTTGCTGTATTACGAAAGATACGACCATGAGGCTGTTCCAATGTCCCGCCCTGTGGCCATAAACTTCGTCCCCTCGCAAGGAGCAGTAATGCCAAGATAAATTACCTTTCGCCCTTGCAGCTTTTCGCCCGTGTGTGGTTGAAAGAAGGTTCTAAATTTTAAGCTTCTTCTAGCGCAAGCACTTCACCGTTACTCAACTGTTACTTAGCGTACCTAGTAAGTAACGTACTCGGCGAGGGATGTGCGTGGCTGCTTCGACTTAGTCCTGTCATCATGAACGTGTCTCAAAGTCAACAATTGCGGTCAACAACACTTACGAATTTACATTTTCACAGCACATCATGTGGCACAGCGAGACTACAATGATTTCACAATAGCATCCTTTGAAGGATAGCAAGATCTATGTCGAAAAAAGCTTGGCCAGTACAACTTTCATGTCCCGGAACTAGTATCAAGTGTGAAAATGGCCCGACGAAAGTTACATCGTAGTCCGCCTCAGTCTGGAGAATTTGAACTTGGCAACAGACGAGCCAAACATCGAATTCAAGAGGAAACAGACAACAACGAAGAGCCTGCAGTTTGCCCTCATACATGTGATTGTGGGCGATTTCATCGACGCGAGCGCCAACATCAGGGGTATGGCTTGGATACGAAATACCGGTAGAAGAACAGCGGTGTGAAGAAACTGAGGGGGATGAACCACAGCGATCATGGGGCTGGTCTGAAGGTCAATTGAGGCCGTGAGGACGATCTTGGCGACCTCCAAGAAAAGCCAAGTACAGTACTATGTATCCGCCATCCGGTACTCCACAGAGGCCAGAAACGATTAGGTTGCTGGAATCTTGAAATATCCTGACAGCAGATCCCTGGTGTTGCACGCACGATGGGACTCTAGATAGACTCGACAATGCTCAATCTTCATGTAAGGAGGAAAGAGATGAAAGCGTGAAAGGCGATTGCGGGGTTCATTCTGATCTCTCTACGTACAAGCCCACCCCTTCGCTCCTGTTTTATATTTTATTGTGCCAGGATTAGGAAGAGTATGAAGGTCATAACGGACGAGAATGGTGGTCTGGTAAACCAATGTAATATGGTTACCGTCCAACTAAGTCGCAAGCATCACTACCATCTCTTAATCACTTAGCACTGGCGGCGCCTTTGCACCATAGAAGGGTCTACCCACCTACTCGGTGCTCACCCAATGCACAAGCTACAAACTTAAACAGAATCAGAAACTAAAGGGTTAGGGTTTCGACATACTTCATCGAATTTCGAGCTTCAAAAAATCGCAAGTACGAGAAGCCCTGAAATTTGCAGTTGAACACCAGAATAAGGATGCACGCGTGATGCACAACTAGAAATTTCCCCATGTCACACGTCGCACCTGTCTTTTCGAAAGCTTTTCCTTGCAACTTTTCAACATCATGTTCCGCGTGGACTCAACAAATATGAAGATTCGAGGAAGATGGATATTTTTTGTAGGTACTTGTAATAAAGCTACTTCTTTGTTGAAGAGATGCATTCGGGCAATGCATCGACTAACTACGACGACGACGACGACGACGACGACGACATTGTCGCTCCCAAGAAGAAGAAGGAACAAGGAGAAGGAAGGGGGGAAGGGATGGGGAGAAGAAAGTCTGGGTAGCATTGTGGGTGATGAACAAGCTAGACGAGCACATGAACTTTGTACAGTACAGTATCTCCATTTCTTGTTGCTGCAAATGATCAAAAGCACTCCTCTCAGAAATCTCCTTCATTCTCTCTTAAAGGTAAGAATGCCACCAAAAAAAAACAGCCCCCCCCGAAAGACCCCCCAACTCAAAAGTTGATCGAAACTAAAAATATTTATTCAAGAACCAAACAACAGCCAATGCTACAATAATAACAAGGATCTAACTTTTAATTAGTATACCTGCATTTCTTTGTAAGAAAAGGATAGAATAGTAAATTAATACTTACGCAAATTGTGCCGACAACGAGAATATATATGATGGAATTCGTTTGGGCGGTAATAGTTAAGCGAGTCTCCTCGCCGGTCTTTTTGATGGCATTCGTTTCCTATAAAAAATTCTCAGAATTAATGATTTAAAAATGGAGAATTGTAAGAACTAACTGCTCTGCCTCTCGAGGTGAAATATTCATTGGGCTAAAGTAAGTTAGTAKATATACCTAGGTAATTATAAGAGCGTCCAATCAAGAGAGAATTACCGTAACGCCCAAGGCTTTCATTGCCCGAAGGTGAGGCTAACAACGACAGCGACATCTCTCTCACTGGCCTCGGCCGGGCAAATCCTTCCGGTGGGTAGCCCCCCGATACATTGCGACCGTCATCTTCAACGCCTCGGGAGTGCGATTCATAGGCATCATTGCCCTGCGGCTCCGCCGTGCTGGTATCAATGCCGGGAGTTCGATTGGCATCATCGCCTTTCGGCWYCGCCGTGTCGGTAGTAATGCCGCGTCTGGCGGAGATGCGAGGGGTGAGGGGCGAGGGGCGAGGGGAGACGTCCAGTAGAGAGAAGAGAATGCCTTTCGTGGGTCGGTCAGAAGCCGTCAAGTTGAGAAGAGGAAGAGGGGATGGCGGTGATGATGGTAATGATGGTACAGTAATGATGGTACA